>JAJQOW010000542.1:0-101710 GCA_037975125.1 Latrodectus hesperus
GCCCAGCCTCAATATGGTCATCCGTGACATTATTTCGTCGACAACTGGTAAGTCTTCGAACGCATCTCAAAATGACAACCAGTGTTACTGCCTTTCTCATACTTTTTCTACAAGAACAGTCTAAGATTTTATTGCAGCGTGTCTAGTAATTAATGCCATTTACTCTTTTTAAAAATGATGAATGTCTAATCAGCTGAAATCGAAGACGAGTTGTACAAATTGTCACACAATATGTGTCTTTAATACAAGTAGCATTGATTAAAAACAATAGTAAAAAATTTGAGTACATTTTTCTTGATAATACATATAAAGATTCCTTGATTACATACAATACTAAAGTAGAATGTTATTTACATATTTATACAAAGATTGATTACAGAATACTTCAATCCGAAATTTAGATTAATCTTTTTCCAGAATGTGAAACTGTTTGGATTATCACCCTATAACTTTTCGATGAAATCTAAATCAGCTTCTAATTATATGAAGCTGATCTTTGGCATTATTAAGCGATTACGAAAAATTTGCTGTATAATGGTAATTATGATAAATTTATAATAATTTATATTCATTATATACACTGGTAGCTTAGAAATAAAATTGACAGGGACAATTTTCAAATTTCTCAATTTTATTATGACAGATTGCTATATTTCAAAAAAGTTTTATCTACATCGGTGTTTTCTTGGATCTTGAATCAAATATGTTTTACGAAGTGTCGATCTGCGTAGCAGGCACTATATTTCTACATCTGTAGTAGCTCCAAGAGGAGAAAAAACATGTCTTTACTCACTGAGAACTCTTGCCTGACTGCGTGAAATAGCCAATCAGCTACGAGTGCTTCAAATCTGGGCGTGGTTACCAGAAATTAGAATTTTCAATGTAGAAAGAGAACATTGATATAAGTTTGCATGATAATATTTAGAGTTCAAATTGAGAAAATCTGGGATAAACAATTCCGGTTAATAATACAAGTAAATGAAAATATATACACAATATACACTATTTACATTTATCTCTTTCCTTAAGAAAATATCTCGCTATTGGTCTATATTTGCAGTCCTCCTCAAGATATTGATATTTAAAAATTTCGTTGAAGTTTGCTGCTTCACAGTTCTGAACTTTTTCATAAAATTTATAATTTAATTTTTGAATATGTTCAGCTAGATCGTCTATTTTTAAATCTTTAGCTATATTTTTATTTCTGATAAAGTATGGGGCGTTTGTAATTTTTCTCAATATCTTGTACTGAAAACTATTAATTTTCCTTTTGTCCATTTTGTTGTTAAAGTTCCATACTGGAGATGCATATGTTATAATTGGTCTTATCATTGAAATGTATAGAAGTCTTTTAAATTTGAGCGAAAGGTTTGATTTTTCACCTATAATTGCTTTTAAACACCCATAAGCTTGTGTGACCTTAGTGATCACATTGTTTATATGTTTTGTCCATTTCAAGTCACTCAATAATGTAATTCCCAGATATTTAGCAGAGCACACTTTTGGTATTTCTCTGTCAAATAAGATTAGACCATTTTTATTCCGATGTTTGAATTTATTTCTCCTATTTCTTTTAAGCAGAATCAGTTGAGATTTTTCTGAATTTATTTTAATTCTCCAATAGTTGCACCAGTTTTCTATATTATAGAGCGGAGATTGCAGTTTTTGCATTGCATAATTAGGGTTACTTGGTTCAGCCAAAATGGCCGTGTCATCAGCGTAAAAAGCAATTTTCGTTGTTTCATCCATGGGGAAGTCATATGTGAAGAATAGGTATAGTATCGGTCCAAGGATGCTTCCCTGGGGTACTCCAGCATTTATTTTTCGCGTTAGTAATTTTTGGTTATTTTACGTGACTGGAAAATATCTATCTGTTAAGTATGAATTTAGTAGCAAGATGATATCTGAGTCAATATTGATATTGATTAATTTTTGAATAAGTCCTTTGTGCCAAACTTTATCAAACGCTTTTGATACGTCGAGCATTACCATGGCAGTGTATAAATTTTTGTGTAGATTGTCACCAATAATTTCTATTATTCTAGTAAGTTGTTTAACCGTCGATGGATTTTTCTTGAATCCATACTGTTGATTTGATAGCAAGTGAAAGTAGGGTTCGATTCTGTTATAAATAATTTTTTCAAGTATTTTGCCAATTGTGGGTAATAAGCTTATAGGTCTATAATTTTCTGCTTTTCTGGGATCTTTGCCTGGTTTGGGAAATAATATTATGTCAGCAATTTTCCACATTGTAGGGAAGTAGAAGTATTTTAGACAGTCATTAAAAATATTTACGAGTTTTGATAGATATTCTTTTGGTAAGTATTTTATCATAGAGTTGGAGATTTTATCTCCTCCTGGTGCCTTTTTGGTTTTTAGCTTCGTGACAATTTCTATTAACTCTTCTACGTCTGTAGGATTTATTGTTGCTTTTGGTTGATTATTATTTATAAAATAGTCCACGTTTTGTTCAACTATTTTAGTAAAAGTATTGTTTGTATCCGGATTTGGATTAAATTGGCTGTATAACGAGTTTGAGAAAATTTCAAGTTTTTCTTCATTTGAGTAAACATGACCGTTTTGACCTTGAAGCCTGTTATTTTGTGTTTTCTTCCTTTTAAGTTGCCTGGCAAAAGTCCAAATAGAGTTGTTTTCTGTTATCAGTTTTTCGACTTTTTGTTTCCAGTTTTCATTTCTGATATTGTCACAAAGTTTTTTAATTTGTTTATTCAATTGATTCACTTGAGTTTTGTAGTGGGGGTTTAGGGTTTTTTGATATCTTCTTCTCTCTAGTTCTGTTTCTTTCTTTTACTATTTCTCTTACATTGCTGGGAAGCGTTAGATAATTTTTATGATATTTCACTGTTATAGTTGCTGTATTTTTTGCATTTACTATAATTTCAGTGAATATTCTTATATCCTCCGAGATTTTATTTTGCATATTTATATGTGATTGATGGTTTTCTTCATTGTTATTCCAGTATTGATACTGTTGAATGTTGTAGTATAGATGCCAGTTTGTTCTGTAGAGATATTTTTGTTCAATAATTTTATTTATTCCTAGAC
This sequence comes from Latrodectus hesperus, assembly GCA_037975125.1. Lineage (NCBI taxonomy): Eukaryota > Metazoa > Arthropoda > Arachnida > Araneae > Theridiidae > Latrodectus > Latrodectus hesperus. Next base: position 3,067 of record JAJQOW010000542.1, read on the forward strand.
ATCCAATAACTGAGAGGTGGTCTGAGGATAGTTCATTTAATGTATTAGCTAAAAGTGGTATTTGGCTATTGTTTAGAAAGATGTCTAATATATCTCCTTTATTTCTATAGTCAAAATGCTTGGTTCTATTGGTGCTACTATTGTATAGTTATAGTTTTGGGCAGCGTTTAATATTGTGGTTTCATTTTGATTAGTAATTTTACATCCCCAGTGTATATTTTTACTTTTTAGATCTCCACCTATGATGGTTGGGAAATTGGTTGAAAATATATCAATAACGTTATGTGAAGTTAGTATGTGCTGAGGTCTATTATAAATGCTCGTAAATTTGATATTTATTTTGAGTTTAAAGGTGACAATTATAGAAGTTTCTTCATAACCATTATTGTTATTGTTGCTGTAAATCGTTGAGTTTAATGATCTTTTAATTGCTATGGCTGTTCCACCTCCTTTGTGGTGAGCTCTATCAGTTCTATATACTTTGTAATTTGGTATGTTGAATTTGATTGCAGGCGTTAGATGCGTCTCCGTGATTAAGATTATGTCAATGTTATATTGATCCAGGAAATTTATGAGTTCTTGTGTCTTTGGTTTAATGCTTTGTGCATTCCAAGAGGCCACTGTGATTGGGCTAAAGCTTTGTTTGTTGTTTCTCATTATTTGCTGTTATTGTTCCATTTTGTTGGGCCTCGTTAAATTTTTTCATATGAGCAGTTAATTCTAGGATTCCTGAATTTTGCACATATTTTACTAGTAATTTTAGCTTATTTGCAATTGATTTTGCTTCATTTATTGATTTCTTTGTTTTAACTATTGTGTCGTTTTCTTGAACCAGTACATTTGCGTATGTTAGTTTGGGGTTTGAACTGGGCACAATTGTACTTTTTATATGTGCATTTAGATTTTGTTTTCCTTTTATTTTGGGGGATTTATTACATCCCCTGAAACTAGCAGGATGGGCTTCGCCACAGTTGGCTCATTTCACAGGTGTTGTAGTCGGTTTAGGACAATTTGAATGGTGATGGTCCCCTGCACATTTCACACACTTGAAATTGTGGTGACATGAGGCTTGTGCATGAAAGAAGCCTTGGCATCTAAAGCACTGCGTTACTCTTTTTCTTCCTTTGTATGTTTCTATTTTAACCGCTATGTTAAATATGTGAGACATATTGTAAATTTCTTTTGACTTGTCATTTTTAGGGAGAGTAACAATGTATAGAAGTAAGTTGATTTTGTTCCCGTTAACTTTTTTGGTCATCTGGGTAACATTGATAATTTGAAACCCCTCTTGGATTAATTCTTGAGTTATTTCTTCTGCATCATAGTATGGCGGAAGGTTGCGTATGACTATTTTTAGATTCTTGTCTTCTGGGAGGACAAAAGTATGGTAGATGGTTTTTATTTCGTCTAAAGCTGAAGTAACTTTTCTATGTGTTTCGGCATTATCCACTTTTAATGTTAAAATTTCAGTTCCCATCATTTTTCCTTTGTAACCTGATATATTTTTTGATTTGAAGAGTTCCTGTAGATTTTTCCAATTAATTGTTTGGTCTTTTATCACTATTGGTGGTATTTTAGTGTTCTTTTTGGCTGGTTGGAAGTTTGGAGCATCACTCATTTCATTGTTATTATCTGTGACTTCATTAGATTTTTTGTTAGACACATTAATATTTTCCTCTATTTTTTTTTTTTTTGATGTCCAACTTAGGTTTTAAGGTTTTAACAGTTTGGGTAAGTTCCGGGTAGTCTTCATTTTCTGATACAATTTCGACGTCATATGATACAATTGATACAATTTCCACACATAACGAATACAATTTCGCAGTCGCTTAGGACTTCAAATCGATTATTAGTTGTAACCGAGAATGGCGGATAAACATTTACATTAGTTTTTGGAGTGTCCCTATTTTTCGAGGTTTTCTCCCTTTGGTAACTCGCAAGGAGCTCAGTTAATTTCGTCTGCTCGATGCTGTGTATTCGCAGTAGTTCTATTTCACTGTCCGTAAGTTCCTCATTACTAATCTACTGAATATTTTCGGAAGTTAGTTTAATTTTATTGCTGATGGCCCTCACCCCGATTCCAGAGTCATGTGAACTTAAGTCCGTAGCCTGAGGGGGAGGGTTTGGAGGTGAAGTTCTAGTCAAATCACAAGAAAATTTGCCCCTTGTGTTGGCACCGTAAGGTATCCGGGGACTTCTACTTACAAAAGTCACTGTCCGTGATGATCTTTGAGAAGCTTGAGTAAGATAAAGATGAACACACATCACCTACTAAGAATCGGTCTCTTGGATATTGGATTTAATATGTTTTACGAAATGTCGGCTTGTGTAGCAGGCACTTTACTTCTTCATCTGTAGTAGCTCCATGAGGAGAAAAAACAGGTCTTTACTCACGGAGAGCGCTAGCCTGACTGCGTGTAATCGGTCTCTTTGCTGTTGCTGTTGAGTGTGTGTAGCTGAGCACCCGCCCGAAGGCATCTTCTCATTCATCTAAATTGTTAAAGATGAGTGAAAGAAATTAAATGAAAGAAAAATATGAAAGTAAAAATTTATTCAAAAGCCTTAGAAAGTATTGCGTCAGAGGAGAAAAAGGCCGCAATAGGTCTGACTTGAGCACCCCCAGGGAGGATATGAGAATCGAAAAGTTTGTTAAAGTTTCCAGCTAGGCACTTGGATGCTTGCTTGTAGAAGTTGATGTTAAGTTTTTGTATAAAATGGGATAAATCTTCAAGATTGAGATCTTTTTGAATGTTTTTGTTCCTTATAAAATAAGGAGCATTTACAATTCTGCGAGAATTTTGTTTTGGAAAGTATTTATGAGTTGTAAATCTTGTTTGGAAAAGGAGCATCAGGCGGGGGAAGCATATGTGATGATAGGTCTAATTGTTGAAATATAAAGAAGCCTTTTTAATTTTAGATTTAAATTTGATTGAGGTCCAATTAGAGATCTGAGTTTGAAATATGCATGCCAAGCAGCAGCAATTTTTGATATACTATGTGCAGTCCAGGTGAGTCTATTATTGATTAGAAGTCCAAGATATTTTGCTTTAGTAACATTTTCAATAGGTTGACCAAAAATATAGAGTTCATTATAAAATTTATGGTTTCCAGGCTTCCTGCTTATAACTATAAGTTTAGATTTTGAAGCATTAATAGCAATTTTCCAGTTTTCCCTCCAAACTTCTATGTCAGAAATTTTATTTTGTAGTTTAAAAATTGCATGGTTAGGATTCTTGGATCTCACAACGATCCCAGTATCACCCAGTCATGAAAACATTTATGGGCACTGTAGGCTTTGGCCCGCATGGGTTGTCGTGCCATGGAGTTTAGTTTAGTTCTTATGAGCAGTCAATGTTTAAACAGCTTCTAAGCTAGAAACTGTTGTTTGGTTATCTGTCATCGTTTCATTTTCCTTATCTCATTGAAGATCTCTAATGAACTGTATTTGAGGGTTACAAAGAAGGAAACCTGGAAAACAGTTAAATATCCACTCCAGGTAATGTGCATGTAAAAAGCAAGCCCTACACTCATTGCCTTTCTTCAGTTGTGATGAGGAACGAATTCAGAACATTCCACTCTGAAAGAGAAAATCCTAATTACTAAGTTATCGTGAATAGTCCAAAATACTTCTATATAGAAGTTTAAATTATTAAAATTAAAATTTTCTGATTAATTTTTTTAACTATTATTATCAGTTAAAAAATGTAGCCTTATATATATTAATATTTGAACTAATTCGATATCAATATATTAGTCAAATATATTTTAATGCAAATGTCAAGGTCTATGAACTTTGATTTATCATTTTGTACTATCTTACTTTATGATTAAGAATGAGAGATATTTTAGCTAAGCTTATGTTTGAAAATAATGGTTGTTATTTCAATTTATAAGGAAAGCATTGAATATTTTTTTAGGTTAAAAGGCACAAAACATCGTAAATTCAAGAAAATTTTTAACAGTTACTACAACTACTAAGCAATATTAATCTAAGTAATTTAATATAATATTAGGATAACACCAGGCGCATGCATGTTATGAAAAATGTATAAAACAGGCTCACTTACCCTTCGCCACTGGATGTAATCTCTGCAATGCGTTTTTTCTGTGTGTTCAAGACTAGGCCGATGGCCATTCTGCACCAATATATATTTAGAAATTTTATCCATAAAATTTGAAAATCATTAATATACACTTCCCTAAATTAGGAGACGGCTTAAGTTCATTTAACTCAATGAAACTGTGTTCTTGCCCAAAGACATTTAAGTTATATTTACTTGAATAAAAAAGCTTAAATTATAATGAAATTAGGAAATGAAGTGAGGCAAGGCAATAACCATTTTCATTAATACATCTGATGTGAAAGATGATGCAATTGGTTTAACTTTGGATATCGCCAGAGATACTATCGTCTTTGAAGATGTGTTTTATAAATCACTGCTGGCAATTCAAATCAACTACGAATTGCAACAATTCTGTATCCAACCTGCTGCTCAAGAGCCACAGGTGGCTCTTTGATGGGTTATTTGGGGCTCTCGATTAATGTACTCTTGTTCCTTTTTTATTTTTGTGTTATTATATCTTGAAAAAATTGCTATCGTTCAGTATGAGTTTCAAAATGTCTTTTAAATTATTGACAACAAATATGAATGACTAAGTGCAATGTTATAACAACTTTCATTTTCGTTCAAGTTAATAATAATATTACTCTTCGAAAACTGTGTGAATGAACTTATACAGTGGCGTAACCATACTTAATCGACCGAATACAGACCAATTTTGAATTTATAAACTTCCCTTGCAGAGGATTGTTGACATTGCACTCTGGCGGAAGCAATTTTTATCACTAATTTATAATTTACCACCTGTTGCTACTGTTTTTATAACACAAAAAGTATAAAATTAGCAGTTTATATGGAAACTATAAAACCAATTTTCCTCAATTTTCTTATCAGTATCCACCAAACTCCAATTTAAGATCAGATATACTTGCTTCTTTAAAATCTAATTTAAATAAACAAGATTCAATTTTGATGACCTTAACAATCAAGCTAATAATGTGACTGAAGCCAGTTATGTTATTGCCTGGAATATTGCTCATGCAAAACGCCGATATAGAGAGAAAGAAATTATTAAAAAAATTGAGAAATGTAATTAAACTTTTAGATCCTTACAATCAGCACTGCACAAAGTTTTTTAGCAACTTCCCCTCTCGAGATACACAACTAAACGACGCTTAACTGCAATTAATGTATCTCTTGAATATGATTTAAAAAGGATTTAAAGAACTGTATTGCATTCAGCTTAGCCCTTGACGAGTTATCAGATTACACAGATCTTCTGCAATTGGCAGTTTTCATATGTTTTGTTTCACCTCACTTCGTTGTTGTTTATTATATTATATTAAGAATTATTATATTTAGTAGCATTTCTCACAACAAAAGTGTCAACCCACGGTGTCGATATTAATAAGGCGTTAGATTCCATGATGAAAACGTTCGATGTACCTCTCAATAAATTTCTAATTATTGGAAATGATAGAGCTCCGGCTGTGCTGGTTAAAAAAGTCGGTCTTATTGTTCATTAAAGATATCATTCTTAAATTCCACAATATTGATTTATTGCAGAATTCAAGGAGAACATTTTAATAATCGAGGTATCCTAAATTAAAAAAAGTTTGTTTGTCGGATTATTTCAATATTCATGACATACTAATGTAAATAATTTATTCCACTTTAAAATTCGTGAAATCCAGACACCGATCAGTATTAACAAACCAGTTTCTCAAATAATTACTGATAAGTACGGTCACCTATTATTCACCAAATTTGAAAGAATTATCAAGAGAAATAAAATAAATGTGTTTAATTTTAATATTTAAATTCAATACACATATTTTATATTTTTATTTGTATGTTTTCCATAAATTATAATTTCTGTAAAAAAAATTTTAATACCATTCTTGCATACTTTTTAAATACGCAATTAATTGCGGCTCGCGGAAAATTTCAAAATTTGAAAAATGACTTGAATGATCAAGGAGCTTGGTTACCTCTGCTCTGGAGAAGAAAAAAAATTTCGAATTACTTTCAGGATAACCCAGATGCACACAACATGCAAGACAACCTTGCATTCTTAATAGTAAATTTTTGCGCTGTTTGTAGTTGTCTTGTGCTAGCTAATCTGGCGCTATGAAATGCGCTGCTTCACTTTTCCAACTGAACCATATTTTGATGTGGAGTCCGAATTCCTCAGTATACACATGGCATAGGTACCTGTTTATAGGGTAGGCACAACCATTCACCACCCATTCATACATGGAATGGGCGAAGACAGGTTTGATAGAGAGAAAAAGTACATCCATTCTTGAACGAGGATTGGAACCCAGGATCTCCTTATCTGCAGTCAGGCACTCTGACCAATAGACAAGTGGGCGGCTCCGTTTGCAGTAATTCCCTGGTATAAAAATTAGCATTGCGTGCATGCCTTTTATGTCTACTCCTCTCAAGAAGTAAGAATATGTCAGACATTCTATATAAAATGTTTATAGAATATATATTGACTCCTGTAGTGCTATGAGCTGTATTAGATAAATTTGAAAAGATTTGAGTTAAATAACATGACTCCGAAAGTTGAGCGGGAAATAATAATCCATCTATACTTTACTTAATCTTTCTGTAATTAAAATAAAAACATATATTTATTAGTAATGTGGTTTCCTTGGATAGATCTACCAGTTAGGATCATTATCTTATTTTTGCAGTGGTACAGTTATTAGAGGAACTCCTTTATTCAGCACACTTTTAACTAATTAAAAGTAATTTAATTTCATGTTCCTGAGTGTCAATTTGAGAAAAATAAATAGAAATCTTCTCAAAGTCTCCAAAATATTCGTTTAAAAGCGAGTGAATCATTTAGAAATCAGGTCTAATTCACAGAATATATCTATGCTTATTTTATTTCTTACAAACAAAGAGCTGAAAAAAGTAGGCGGGGTTCATATTTTGTCTGAATGATCGACAATTTAAACACGGGCAAGAAAATAGTATTTCAATGTTAAATAATATGTGATCTCTTTAAAATTAAATTGCTTAATGTTTAATTGACACATATAGTGAAAACACAGAACACGTGAACACATCTTGATTTGCTTATTACAGTAATGAATGGCCTTGCTGGAAAATTTGTGATGAGTGGTACAAATATTTGTGCTATTTAAATTTAAAATTTATACTCTTCACACTATTAAATTTCCTTACTTTTAATATCTACCAATCATGTAAAAAATTATATGATTTTAAAAAATGACTTACCCAATTCTTTCAGCAATGGCAAGTACATTGTAGAATTAACAGAATTCATCATTCTTTAAAGAATGCATGAAAAAAATCACCTTCTATGGTATTTTGAAATAATAATCTTACGTACTTTTGGCTTTAATTTAAATTACATAGATAATATGTTTAGATACTATTAAAACTTTATAATTCACATAGTTTTTGGTAGCTAATTGCATAAATTTTTAAATTATTCGCATTTTTATTCTAATTTAGATATTTTAAACTGTTGTCTTGAAAAACTAGCCTCTTAATATTTAAAATAAGTATTAGATAAATAAGCATATTCATCTACAAAAATACAGCACTTGTGATCTTAATATTTAATATAGATGTGGATGGATGTGTGAGCTTTCCCAAGATTTCCCAAGACGAAAAATAATTAATAAAAAAATCTATCATTTTATTCAAAATAAAAACTTTAGGTATATTATCTATTATTTTAAAAAAATCAACAAAATATTTTCATACAGATTTTTTGCTCCATTTATCATTTTCTTCATTGGGCTGAACAACAAAAATATTGAATGTTTTAAAATAGGAAACATATCTTTAAAATTTGATTATTAAATGAAATTACTTAATTTTATTTTAGGTCAATTACTGCTGAAAATTCTGAATTCGAAAAGCATGTTTGGTGTTAGAAGATGCAACATTATTTCCTTTACAGTTTATATAAAACAGTGTAGTTTTACTGTCATTCCTGATGTTCCAAACTTGAGCATCGAGTACATATAGCCTTTGATCTGTAGAACATTTTAGAGAGTCCAAATCTATATAATTAAGACATCGTATGAGGTTTGGTATATAAGGTCTGACAGAACAGTTTAGATAACCTGCTTTTATTGAAAGGGGAAGATTCGGAGAGTCAAAAGTTAATTTTTTTTTGTGAGGAAAATTTCTTCACCACGACGAATGGTAATGTGACAGAAATTGAAAAATCTTTGGTCTTTTAGTTCTGCCAGAATCTCACTTTAAGATACTGATAAAAGATATATCTCTGAAATTACACCACGACATTGATTAAGTAATTTGTAAATTGAGGCTACGATGGAAATTTCTCCAAAAGCTTTTAAAGATAAAAGGGACTTTGATTGTTCAGCAGATGAACTCTGTTAGTAAATCTCCGGATCTTAACTTGCTTTTATATTACTAAGTTCTCCTGCAACAGCTTTAATTTCTTTGAGAAATATGAAAAGTGATATTTGGTTAAGCATGTCCTCATTATTCTGCATTATTATGAACATTAGGTAAACATTTCCAAATTTGTCAAACTAGCTAATTGTGATAAATTAAGGCCCGCGTCATGGCCTGGAGTTTTTGGAGCCATGAGAAAGAAAAATGTTCATCTCGGTTGGTTCCCGCTCATTAGAGACCGATAAGGGAAGGCAGTTATCGACTCTGGTGAAAACCTGCTTTTGCACTTATACTATTATGGGTATCACAAGTATATAGTACTACATGTTGGAATGAGGATCTAGTGAACATGTCCGCTCAGCTCAAACTGTAGGACCAGCCCTACAGCACCTCATTAAGGGAAAAAGCACTCCTAATGTAGCACCAGCCCATTACAGACTGGAGTGAGCCAGCTCTCAGTCGCAGAAGCCTGCAGCAAAGGGAAAACCGAGGAACCACAAGATACCAATTTCCCCCTTATAAGACATCTTACATGACCACAAAAGGGGTGGAAGATCAATGAAAATACATAAGATAATAAAGAAATGACAAGAAAATAATAAAGGATAAGAACTTCGATGGGGTACCTCAGGATTGCGACACCCGTATTTACCTAAAGATGGGAAACCCCTGATGGGAGGTTGGATTCAAACACAAGAAGTTTAGAAAGACTTGTTTAGATTTATTTTTTCCAAATTATGTTAAATTAATGTTTTTAAAAACTGATACACACGCACAAGTTTTCTAACACCGCTTATAATTTAAATAATCTAGTTGAATAACTATATGCTTCATTATGCATTAACATAATTAATTGTTTTGCCACTCAAATTTAAAACAGATACATTTAAACTTTTACGCTAGTGAAATTTCTATATTTTTATTTACTAGTTTTTTAAAATAATTTTAATTAATATAAAGCAGATTGTTAACCAAAGTCGCGTCCTTAATTTTCGCTATACAAATCGGCATTTCATTGTGTCCATTATATTACCAATAGTTTGCATAAAAAAATGAAAATTATCTGTCACTAAATCCTTTGGGGCGAATATAGTTTCCAAAGTAAACAATATTTTTTCTGAAATATTATTTACTGGCGAAAACATAATCTAATATTGAATTTATACAACCGGAGACTATAGAATTATTAGTTTCAGATTACAGAATTATAATAATAGACAATTTATATTTCAAAGCTATTTAATTCTGATTTTTGTAATGATCGAAAAAACAAAAAAGGGCTGAATTTCCAAAAAGATAATTTACTCATGAGACAATATATCCAGTCCTTATAATTGTGTGAGAATATTAGAGAATTAACTTAAGAAGAAATAAAGATTGTCTTTAAAAGAATTAACACTTGCTTTCATTTTAAGGCACACATTAACAGAAAGGCTTAGTAATGGACAACCTAAGGGCCTACAACTGTTGTAATGTATTTTAATACCTGGCTCGTAAGTTGTCTTTCGGGAGAACATTTCACAAATAATAGACCGTATACACAGTCGCGACGAAACCTGATAAACTTCGAAACACCATTTTAATAGATATAATTAACAAAGTTTTCAAAGAAAGTAAAAAATTGATGAATGCAGGAAACTAACGAGACATCCATCGGCCGTTGCTTAGCAACGATCAAAACCGGAAATTTCCTGCATAACAGCAACCTTTCCCCTAATTCACACATCAAGTGGAAAATAAAAATAAAATCAAGGCTCTTTAGAAAATAACTGTTAATGAATATTTTTGATTCTCTTAATAAGTGAATTATCTCTCTCTCAATAGTTGGATTTTTAACCTCATAAAATCAATGCATGAATTGCATTTTTGAATTCCATGTAAATCAATATAATTAAAAATTAAATAAACAATTAACCTCAAAAGAGGAAAAAGAGTGGAGTTCATAGTTGAGTTTGTGGTATTTAAAAACAAATGCACGTGCTTTTGAAATTTCGAAATATCGGTAAAAACTTGGTTGTTGATTAAACATAAATTTTAAATTGAGTTAAAAATGAAGAACTTTATAAAATTCAAATTTGAATTGATGCAAGATATGCTGCGTTTTATACATAGGGAATAAAATCGCGCGAAAACATTATTTCTATATACATTTACATCCAAATAGCATCTGCAAGTTAAATTTGCGTTCCTTTTTGAAAATCAGAAATAAAGATTAGTAGAGGGTAAAGGGGGTCAATTAATCACGACTGAGAAAACTCTTAATATAGGGGAATATTTCCTCAGTATTAAAACTTAAGTAAGAATATACTTTGGTTTTAAGAAGCACACAAAACATTACTTTGAAGCAAGATTGATAGATACAGCATCATAATAAATACCCAAGGGCTATACATGTCAAATCCTTGGAGACTGTTCGGAAGAAAAAATGATATATCAAATGCTTTAGTATTTTAAATTAAGAATATTCTCATATATTATATATAAATATATATAATATTATATGAATATTTCTTTAATACTTAAACTGTCGAAAGAATATTCTTTGCTTTAAAATGAAAACAAAATATTACTTTAAAGCAAGATTGATAGATACAGCAGGATAATAAATACCCATGGGTTAAACATGTCAACTCCTAGGAGGCAGGTAGATAGAAAAACAGCTTTATATCAAATGCTTTAGTATTTTATAAATAAGGAATATTCTTACATATTATAATGAAAAGGTTTACCTAAAGAGATCACAAGTGAATCTTTTAATCATTGCTGGGAACACTATTAATATAGGGAAATATAGGAATAGTTCCTTATTATTTTTTAAACTTTTGTAAGAATATTCTTTAGTATTAAAAAGCACAAAAATATTACTTTGAAGCAATTGGTAGATACAGAAGCATAATAAGTACCCTTGGGCTATAAATGTGAACTGCAAGGATACAATAACTCCAAGGAGGCATTATTGTATGGACAGTTCCAAGTCTGGTGTTTTGCATTGAAGTCCCCTGGAATTATATTACTGTTAGCTGAAGCCATTATGTTTTCAATATCAGTAGAGAAGAGGGGGCTAGGATTGGGGGGAGTGTAGTAAGAGGTTACTGCAATTTCATTCTTTGTATTAGGGGCGATGATGACAGTTGCGGCTTCACTATAAAGGAGAGTGGGGTTAGGTGCGAGCGAGTAGGGGTGCAGGATTTAATTGCAATGGCAGTACCACCTCTAATTCTTGTGCTGGGGCGATTTTGTCTATATATCCTGTAATTGGGTATTTTGAATAGTTAGGTGGCCAAAAGGTGGGTTTCTTGAAAAAGTATTATATCAGGTACCTGATTATTGATAAATGGCATTAATTCTATCATTTTACTCCTGATTCCGTTTGCATTCCAGGATATAATTTTTAAGTTATTAATTTTGTGGGGCATTTTTGTTTGTGGATGGATTTGTGCCTAAAGCCTTTAGGAATGTATGCAGCTTGTCGATTGGGTATTCTTGGGACTGTAATAATGCTAGAGAATTTAACAACATGGGGAAGGCTTCAAAAATTTGGTTTATTTCTGAGGTTAATAGCAAAATATTGTGGAAGTCATTAGGGAGAGTGGGAAAGCCAGAGGGCTGAAAATTTGAATTCGGTTGTGTGATGGGAGCGAATGGGTTATTAGGTTAATTTGTTGAGGCTGCTCCTGCATAAGATAAATTAGGCCTGATGGTTTGGTCGTTGGCGGAGAAGGTTCTGTTTTGAATTGATCTTCGTTTTTTCATAGGATTTTTGGGGCAGATACCATATGAGGCAGTGTGCTGCCCTCCACAATTGCACCAGCGAGGTTTTTTTTTTAAAAATTCATGAGGGCAGTCGCGGGTTGAATGTTTGTTTCCATATTTGACACAGTTGGGCTTTAGGTGACATACAAATGAGCTGTGGCCATAGCTTTGACAATTCCAGCATTGCAGTGGGGTTCGGTTTTCATATCATTTTATTTTTTCACTTAATTGTCTTAAATATGTGATGTCATAAATATTTACGTAGTCTTTTGATTTCCTGATAGCTACCAGAAAACAGGGGAGTGGCTCTTTTTTACGATGCCCTTTCATAACAGCGAGCTTTCCACTTCAAAGCCCAGCTCAGTGAGCTCCTCTGCAATTTCTTCTGCATCCGTGTTGGGGGGACTACCTTTTATCACTACTTTTAATGGTCTACCTATTTTATTCGGAATGATGATACATTATATTTCATTGTCGTTTAAGTATTTAGTAAGAAGTCGGTGGGTTTCGGAGGTTGATGGAAACATTTTTAAGTATTCTCCATTTAATTTTGTATTAAGATTTTTATCAATGTTTTCTTTAATTAATTTGATAAGTTCAGTGTAATTTGACGTGAATTTCACGAATACAGGAGGGGAAGGAGGGATGCGAACTGGCTGAGCAGCAGGGAGGTCTTCTGCAGTGATGTTATTTACATTAGGTGCATGCAAGCAATCAAAAGTGCTTCCAAAGCTGGAGTTCTCAGAGGGGGAACTTAGAATGGCCACCTCTTTAGGGTGAGTAAACCTGTCGGCATCTATAAAATTTCTTTTTTGTCTCTTATCATTGGTTGAAATATTAGTTTCATTATTGATATTATTAGAGTTTGGGTTGAATGGTTCAGAAATATTTAATGAGTTGTTATTAGGTTTGTTGGAATACTTAACAATTTCATTATTTTTATTAATATTGGGATATGGTTGAGAAGATTCATTGCACATATTATTCGCTGGGTCATTAACAGTTACATTGTTGCAAATATTGTCATTACCAGCATTATAACAATTGGCACAAATAACATTATTAGGTGGGGCATAATTACAATCAATTGATCTATTTAAAACATTTTTACAGTCTACATTTCCGGTAATATTATTAGATAAGACTTGATTACTAACTACATTAGGTTCATTTGTAACATTAATTAAATTAAAATTTTTAGTATTCAGAATAGTATTTACATGCACATTATCGTAATTATCAATCAATGAACCATTAATTTTAGAAGCAAGACTCTTGCTGCTGGAAGGCTTGCTGCTGGAAAATTTTTGTTGTATTAGATTTACCAAATTTTTTGGTTATAGTAATTTTTTTGGGAACCTGGCCACTATGGAAGACACATTTAGGAACAATACATGGATCAATAAAACTGTGTTTACCCCATAGTAGTTTACTGAGTTTGAAGTCATTGTTGTAGTCATCGTTATACATTTTCTGCTTGTTATCATTAAGATAATTCTGGTTGCATCTCTCAATACGTTGCATTCTTAGTTTGTCAATTGCACTATTCAAATCAAGTAAATCGGCTTGATTTTTTACTGCTTTTAGCAGTTCACATTTTTCAAACCTGGACATACTGCCTTCTCGAACATTTCGATTTTGTTAAGCACTTCCTGCACTTCAAGATAAACATCGAGGTTATCCAACATATCTCTACATTTTTCACTTGTAGAACACATAGAGTTTGTGTCAGATTTGATGCACTCCACGACAGAAATTTTTTCACACACATCCATCGAAAGTGGCACTGTGGAAGCGGATTCGGTAGGGTGCTCGTAATCCGATGGATTAACACATCTAAGCACCCCACTTACAGAAGGAAGATCACAATTCGGAGTGGCACTATTATCCAATACACTGGGATCAGAGATATTTGAAGGAATAACACAAGTAGTAGTAGCACAGGCACTAATATCACAAGAGAGGCCGCTGCTGTAGTTGGAAGCCAAACTTCAGCTGATACACAACTCCTACAGGTGAGAGGGAACACACTTTTTCCTCAGTGGGCATTCACCACGCCGCCGGCAGAATCGACAATATCCCCTAGTTGCGACACTGGTGTACGGTTCGGGAACAGATAGAAGACCACGTTTTTCTTCAACCACGTTCGAAAACCGTAATTTCTATAATATGATGGTTGGAGTAATATCAACTTCTAGGTATGTGAAGCTGACTCTTAGCATGAGACATTAGGAGAAAGTATAATATGTAGAATAATGTTTGTTTAGATATATAGATTTTATTTATTATGTAAACTGGTAGTTTCAAATTTAAATAAAAAAAAACGGTTGGTTGGGTTTTACGGCGAAAGGTCCGAAATTGTACATGCTGCGTCGAGAATAAAGTTTTGGAAGAATGTATTTTATTTTTTAAGTGTATATATATTTTGAAAACCCAAGCAACATTAAAATTTTAAAATACTAATATTAGGGTATATATTATTTTAAAACGTATATATATAACTATAGAATATGAAATAAATCAAATATATATAAGATTTAATTTTCTTTAAATTTTATATAATTTATGTTCATAAATTATATAAAATTTAAAAAACCTATTTGTCTCAAATAAGTGAATAGGTTTGTTCTCTTCTTGTATCTGTGGTGGTTCCAGAGTGTCTTCAACAGAGTGTCTTCACTCTTTCATCTATAACATTTCCAAATCAGAGAAAATTGACAAGTAATTTCGGAGTAGAGATGAAATGTACAGCGGAGGAAGGAATGCAATGGAATCCTAATGTCCAATCAGCGTGAAGCTGTCCAAGTGGGCGGAGCTAAATAGAATTTCAGGAGGTATTCTAAGTAAAAATACTTTCAAGTGTTAAAGTTGAAATATTTACAAGTTATATACAAAATGATAAATTTAATGAGAGAAATCTGGGATAAAATATATAAATTCCAGAAGAAAATAAAGAATATATACACTATGTACAGATTAACTTTAAGCACTTATAAAAGTTCATTTTCACTTAGGAAAAATTGAGTAGCAATAGGTCTGAATTTGCTGAGCTCTGATATATATTTATAATTAAAAATCTCATTGAAATTTGCAGTGTTGCAATGTCTTGCTCTTTTTCATAAAAATTATTATTTAATTTATGAATATGCACTAAAATGTCTTCTATTTTGAGGTCTTTTTCAAAATTTTTATTTCTCACATAATAGGGAACATCTGCTATAATTCTTAAAATTTTATATTGAAAATTTCGAAGTTTACTTCTTTCTTTTCTGTCAATATTATTCCAAACAGGGGAAGCATAAGTAACAATGATGCTAAACATAGAAATGTATAAAGTCTTTTCAATTTTGTGTTAAGTTTGGATTTTTTGCAGATAAGATTTTTAAGCAACCAAAACCAGCATATTCTTTTTTAGTGACATTATTAATGTTTTTGGTCCAAGTGAATCTAGATGTGAGAGTGAGGCCAAGGTACTTTGCTTCTTTAACTTGAGGAATTGTTTTATCGAACAAAATTAATTTATTTGCCATTTTATGCTTCATTTTAACTCTCGTCTTTCTTAAGAATATTATTGTTTGTGATTTATCAGCATTAATGATTACTCGCCAGTTTTGACACCATTTTTCAATTTCGATAAGTTCATTTTATATTTTCATGAGAGCATGATTAGGATTTGCTGATTCGGCAAGAATAGCAGTGTCATCTGCATAGAATGCAATATTTATTGGATTATTACTAGAGATTCGAAAGTCATATGTATAAAATAGATATAAAATTGGTCCAAGAATACTGCCTTGGGGAACGCCTGCATTGATATTAAGAGTCAGTGAGGTGGAGTCATTTTGCTTGACTTGGAAGTAGCGATTTTTGATATAGTTATAGATTAGGTGAATGATATCTGAGTATACATTAAGTTTGATAAATTTGAAAATGAGTCCTTCATGACAAACTCTATCGAATGCTTTAGAAACATCTAACATAGTCATGGCTGTATAAATTTTTTATGCATGTTTTTACCAATTATTTCGGTTATCCTAACAAGTTGTTTGACAGTGGAGAGATCTTTTCTAAAGCCATACTGTTGAGTAGGAAGAAGTTTAATGTAATCTTTCATTCAATTTAGAATTATTTTTTCATAAATTTTTCCTAATGTAGGAAGTAAGCTGATTGGTCGAAAATTCTCAGGTTTTCTGGGGTCTTTACCAGGTTTGGGGAAGAGTATTATTGTTGAAGTTTTCCACATTTAGGGGAAGATAGAAAATTATAGGCAGTTGTTGTAAATCTTGACTAATTTCTTGATATAATCCAATGGAAGTTGTTTAATCATATTGTTGGTGATGTTATCAGCACCTTGCGCTTTTTTAACGTTGATATTCTTGATAACTTATAATACTTCACAGAGGTTCATAGGTTCGATACTGGTGTATAAGGGAGTATTGCTTATAAAATGAGTTACTGTTTGTTCAATAGCATTTGTGAAGATAGTATTAATATTTTGATTTGGTTAGGATTGATGATACAGATAATTAGCAAAAATATCCTGCATTTCATTGGTGAATACACATGTCCATTAGGTCCAACAATTTGAGAGTTTATATGATTTTTATTTTTAAGTTGTTTCGCAAGTATCCATACAGAATGATTTTCAGTACTTAGGTTAGTGATCTTGTAATTCCAGCTTTCTTGCCTGTATTCAGCGCATGATTTTTTGATTAATTAATTTAATTTATTATTTAAGGTTTTATAATATGGATTACAAGTTTTTTGGTACTTCTTTCTAGTGCGATTTCTTTCTTTGATGAGTTCTCTGATATTTGTAAGAAGTTTTAGGTAGTTATCTTCATATTTAATATTGGTTGTTGCTATATTCTTCGCTTCAATAATATCTTGATTGAATTAGTTAATATAATCAGTAATGTAATTTTCTAAAGATTGTTTATTTATGATGCATGTTTCACTGATTTGTAAGGTATCTTGTGGATTAACTTGTTCTCTATTGGCGTTATCTTGTAAGATGTTATTGAAAAGTTGACAGTTTGTGCGGGATATACGTTTATTAATGTTATAATTTTTATTCAGTCCAATGCAGCCAATGACAGGTAAGTGATCAGATGAAATTTCAATTATAGTGTTAGCAGAGATAGGAATGTTGCTATTAGTTATGAAAATGTCTAAATTATCTCCGTGAGTTAGATGTGGGCTGTAATGGGTGGGCTCTATTGGAGCAATAATTTTAAGATTATTATTTTGAATGATGGTTCTGAGAATTTTTCCATTTTCGTTAGTAGATCTGCATCCCCAAAGTTCATTTTTACAATTTAGGTCGCCTCCAACAATAGTAGGAAATTTATTGTTAATAATAGCAAAGATGTCATTTCCTGAAGGTACACTTTGTGGCCTGTTGTAAAGATTTATGAGTTTTAGATTTAAGTTTGGAAGATTAATAATTACAAATGTTTCCTCGAATCCATTTCCTGTAGTAGAACTAAAGTGGGTGGAGTTTTATTATTACTGCAGTTCCTCCTCCTTTGTGGTGGAGTCTCTCCGTTCTGTAAATTTTGTAGTTGGGAATATAGTCAAATGTGTTGGGAAACACATTTGACTCCTCAAGTTATTTTGAGGAGTCAAATGTGTTTCAGTGAGAAGAATGCTGTCTACATTATGTTTATTGATAAATTCTGCAAATTCTGAGATTTTATTAGCGAACCATTTGCATTCCGAGTAGCGATTTGTATTGGTGAAAAGTTACGATTTAAATTATTCATCGTTAATTTGTAAAGTTTCCTCTTTCTTGGCGATTGCCTCATTTAGTTGTTTAACTTGAGCAGTGAGTTTGAATATTCCTGATCCTTTGCATAAAAAATCAAAGATTCAAGTTCAGCTATCAATGAGTTGGCTTTATTTATAGTATTTTTTTGTTTTATTTATGGTTTCGTTGTTATTTACTAGAGCATTACCGTATGGTAAATTAGGATTAGTGTTTGGCACTATTTTGCTTTTTATTTGTTCAATTGTGTTTTTACTTTTATTTTTTGGAAATTTGCTACATCCTCTGTAGCTAGCAGGATGATTATCACCACAATTTTCGCGTTTTGCAGGAGTAGTAGTAGGTTTTGCGCATTGAGAATGATGATGGTCACCTGCGCATTTGACGCATCTGAATTTATGATGACAGGAAGTTTGCGCATTTTGAAAACCTGACATCTGAAACATTGCGTGGTACCTTTAGGGCCTCTATAGTTTTCAACTTTAATAACTTTATTAAATAGATGAGTTATATTAAATATTTCTTTAAATTGGTGGCTTTTGGGTAATGTCACTAAATATAATGGTACGTTTTTTTTTATTGCCGTCAACTTTCTTGTTCATTTGAGTAGTGTTAAGAACTGGGAAGCCTTCAAAAATTATTTCGTTTGTGATTTCTTCAGGAGTATAAATGGGTGGTAGATTTCTAATTACAATTTTTAAATTTTTGTCTTCTGGGAGTAGAAAAGTATGATAAGAAGTATTATTTTCATCCAGAGGTTTAGTGATTTTACCATGAGTATCCCACGACTCAATTTATAGTGTAAGGATTTCAGATCCAGTCATCTCGGCAGAATATCCGGAGATATTATTAGTTTTGAATAATTCTTGTAAGGTTTTCCAATTGATGTTCTTGTCTTTTATAACAATGGGAGGAACTCTGTTATTCTTTTTTGCCAGTTGAAATTGAATTTCATCATTTTCATGGTTTTCTGCTTGTGAATTTGAGGCATCATTCCTTTTTTTATTGGTTGTATTAATAGATTCATCATTTTTTCTTTTATTTAAGTTAATCCTGGATAGTTTATGGGTGATTTGAGGTAAAGTTGGGAAGTTTTCATTATTATTATTTGAATCATCCTCTTCAACCTGCATAAGCGTTTCGAATCTGTTTTCTGTAGGAATTGTAAAAGCCGGAGGGCGATTTACTATTTTAGGTGTAGGTTTAACAGTTCCATGTGTGTTGTCTTTCCTGTGTTGAAATTTGTTGAGTTTTTCCGTCAGCTTAGTGGGCTCGAGACTATGAATGAGTAATAATTCAATGTCATTTGCAGACATAAGTAAGTTGCTAATTTTGTGTATGACGTCTGTAGTGAGCCTAATTTTGCTGCTAATAGTCTTGTATTCAATGCCCAAATCCGATTCCAGTGAATGCGTCACGGCCCTAACCGTGGTGGGGGCAGGAATGCAGTCTCCCGCGCCATTGTCAGCAGACACTGGATAGATTACTCATATTTCTTTGCCTAATACTAGAATTTAAAGCATTACAGAATAAACAAAAACTTGTATATAATGAAATGTTGCATAAATAATAATTATTTTTTTAGATTTTTTTTATAAATATTCAAGTGAATGCTTATTTAAAATGATAATATTTTTAATTAATATTGATTATATTAATTAATTTTAAGGAGTAATATAAAATAGTATTGATCAACTTATTTAATTTTAATTAATTATTAATTTAATTTTTATTCAATTTATTTATAAAATTTTAAAAACCTTGTCATTTTACTTTAATCCAATAGATGGCAGTAATAAAGAAGTTGTAACAAGTACAAAATGTAATCAATAAAATGCTTATTACTTTAAAATTAACTGTACTCAGTACGTACTAAGAACAGGAAAAGTAACTAGGTCCCATCCCTAGTCTATAACTTAATTGCTGGACTCTAGATCAGCCTCTAATTATATGAAGATGATCTTCGACATTATTTAACGGTACTTCTGTTCAATATTTTGTGTTTCTAAGTATTTATGTTATAATTAAAAATTTATTTTTATTATATATACTAATAGCTTTGAATTAAAATTCACAGGGACAGTTTTCAAAGTTCTGAATTTTATTATGACAATTTTATTTTATTAAATTTATTCAACTCAATTTCATTAAACTTACATACCTAAATTATGGCATATCTCTAGGTATTTATCAAGCACATGATTGGCTCATTTTTTCATTTATTTTCTTGTAGAAGTGTTAAAAAAGAGAGAAAATATTTTATAAATTATTAATTAAAATTTATAAACTTTGATCTCAATTTAATGTATGTGCTTATCGAAATTTTGTCAGAATTTAAACAACGTGAATGATACTAATAATTATTTATTTAAGCATAAAATACATTGAAATATACAGTTCAAAGCAAACTTGGATTTTCCTTCTAAAGCTAGATTTGATTGGTCTTTTTTGGGTATAAATTATGGCAGCAGATAAGCTTTTTCCTCCTCCTGAAAATGGGCCGAGCTGGCAGCCGAATGGTTAGCGCTCTTGTTTTTGGTTCAACAGTTCGTGGGTTCGATCCCACCTTGGGCGTGGATGTTTGTAGTGGTTCGGAATCCACTTTAAGCCATAAGTCCCGGTCTAATTAGCCCTCGTGTGCAAAAAATGACCGTTGAGTGACATACAAACAAGCAAACATCCTGAAAATGGCGCAATTTAAACTCTATATTCCAAGAGCTTAAAAAAATCATATAGTCTTTCTGTAAAAAATATTGAAAACTGGAATTACTTATATTTTTAAATTTTATTAGCCGCCATTAAATATTTTTGAATTTAGATTTAGTCTATTTTTTGTATCGCGTATACCTTATTTCAAGTGAAGCCTAGCTTTAATATGGTCATCCGTGACATTATTTCGTCGACAACTGGTAGTCTTCGATTGCATCTCAAAATGACAACCAGTGTTACTGTCTTTCTCATACTTTTTCTACAAGAACAGTCCAAGTTTTTATTGCAGCGTGTCTATTAATTAATGCCATTTACTCTTTTTATAAATGATGAATATCTTATCAGCTGAAATCGAAGACGAGTTGGACAAATTGTAACACAATATGTGTCTTTAATGCAAGTAGAATTGGTTGAAAACAATAGTAAAAAATTTGAGTACATTTTTCTTGATAATACATATAAGGAATTCTTGATTCCATACTATACAAAAGTAGAATGTTATTTATTTATGCAAAGATTTGCAGCAGAATATTGCAATCTGAAATGCAGGTTACTCATTTTCCATAATGTGAGATTTCTGAAATCTAGATCACCCTCTAATTATTTGTAACTGACCTTTGGCATTTGTAAGCCATAAATTATCTTTTATCGTTATACAGTAAATATAATAATTTATATTTATTATGTATACTGGTAGCTCAGAAATAAAATTCTCGGCGACACTTTTCAAAGTTCTCAATTTTATTATGACAGATTATATTTCAATAAAATTTTATTGACATCGCTTGTATCATTTGAAATTAAAAAATTTTTGTACCTCATTTATAAATAAAATGGTAAGCATTTTTTTTAATATTTACTTGAAATTGTTATAATTACTCCATAAGTAAGTAACCATAAAAAAAGAATTATTTGTATAGTATTTATTACAGATGTATATTGAAAATAGTTTAGCGAATTAGACAAATTACGATATTTATCGTGAAGAGTCCTATTTCCTGATGTTAATATCAGTGACTATACACTTTGAAATCCGATATATAAATTGATCGAAAAATATAACTGTTACTACACGCCCGAAACATAAATTGCGTAACGGATTGCCGGTGCACGAAATAATTGGTTGCCATTTCAAATGGATTTGCAGTAAAGTGATATTTAATAAAATTTCCCGCTGAAATATTTTTTAATTAATGTGAAATGTTTTTAAAGTATATGAGTAACAAATTTGTTATTGAAAAATGTGTGGACATTTGCCATGGGATTAGGAACTTTGTGTTTCTGACCTGCAACCTTACCTACTTAAATGATGCATAACTCTCAGTTTCTGTCAAGAACATGATTTGCTCTTTTTTTTATTTATTTCCTTTAAAAAGGGTTAAAAAATGGGAGAAGGAAAATAAAGTTTAAAATATAATATTAATAAGAAGGTTATTATAAAATTTGAATTTTATTTGCTTTAAAATTATTAAACACCATTTTAAATTTTAATTTTCTTATTTAGACTACTCAAGAAAATAATAAATTTTAGATATTCTCGGTCTCTTGATTAATTTTAGAGCTCTATATTGATATGATCTTTCTTTTTCTGAAGGAAGTTACTCTGAATAAAATTTCACATTTGCTCATTACTGGATTTGTTATTGTTCTTAAACATGGTTATTTTTTCTGCTCGAAAATGAAAGTAATTTGTGGACTAAACATTAAAATATTAAGAGATGTTGGGACCAGTGGGCCCGAGAGATGTCATGTACTAGAAGACCAGGCTCAAGACTCTATCGAAAGAGCAGTCTTTGAGAAGACCGGCACATCGTAAGAAATGCACGCATACAGCCAATTGCTTCATCGGCCGCCATCCAGACGCAAGTAGCACCTTTTGTTGGGGCCTTTGTGTCTTCTCGAACCATATGAAGGTGCCTGGCTGAAGGACAGTTGGTATAATGGCGCCCATTACGTGTACTGCCCTTGACACATACCCATCGACACCTCCATCAGGAGTTTTGTCTCACACGAGGAAACCGGTCTGCAGCATGCAATATCTCAAACACTCGAATACTGTTTAATCAGTTTTAACAGACTATTCTGCTATATCAGTTATTTATTTATTATAAATAATTGTTAAGGCCTGTAATGAACATTTAATTAAACTTAATATTAGGTTTAATGCCTAGAAAATTGGATAAATTACATTTAAAGCACAAGCTACAGTTTTTTCTAGAGGGAATAAAATACCAATCAAGGATATTAAAATAATAAGCAAATAATTCCATTATCTATCAAGGTAAAATATTCAGGATTAACTCTAGACAAAAGACTAACTTATAACTCCCATTTCATTAAACTAATTTAGAACAGCGCATGCAGCATTTATACCCAATAGGTCAACGCAGCGTCCAGTAGTTCAACTACGCTTGCCAATTATCAGAGGTACAACTAACATTCATCTTAAGTAGCTACAAACTATCGAGAACAAAACTCTCCAGATATTTTGTAAGTCACTAGAGTGCTTCAAAAATGAATCGGACATGCATGACCTGTGTGTTACTAATATATTTCTAGTTACTTTTTCTTAGAAACAACAGAATATTTATTGCCACCTCCCAGATTTCAGAGCAAACGAATAGCGAAAATAGCAATCTACAGCATTTACGATGCCGTAAATCGCAATAGACCAAGAACAATATTAAGATTAATGCTCAACACTTAAAGAAAGCAACATTAAAAAATCAGATCAGACGAGTAGATAACAACACAAATATCAGGTCGCATATTCACTTTCTTATTACTTAACAAATTTTATTATAAATTTTGCTTTCTTTCAATTTTCTTCGTTCTTTTGAAATATAGCAGGAGTAATTTTACAATATAGCAATAAAAATTTAATTTTCTATACATATTTATTAATCATATTTCATTAGCTTTTCAGGTAAATTTATCTTACATTATATTGGACTTTTGCTCTGGAGCTCCATGAATGCAACACCGTTTTGATTGGTTTGTTTGGTGCTCAACGGTCATTTTTCGAACACGAGGGCTAATTAGACCGGTACTTACGGTTTAAAGTGGATTCCGGACCACCACAAGCATCCATGCCCAAGGTGGGATCGAACCCACGAACTGTTGAACCGAAGGCAAGAGTGCTAACCATTCGGCTGCCAGATCGGCGCAATACCGTCTTGAATCCCTTAAAAATTATTTAAAATTGGAATTCCTGAATTGTATTGTTGTATTTATTAATAACTTCCATTAAATATTTTTGAATTTAAATTTAGTTTCTTTTTGCTTAAAAAAATATTGCAGCTGACAATGCTATTTCTTAATTTTATCAGATGTAATCTGGCTTTAAAATTATACTATCATGTCTGAATCGTTATTAATAACAACTATATTTTTTTTAATTTTATAAATTTGTTTGTCCTTTTATATAAAATATTATAATATGGTACTTCAAGAATTAATTTTTTATAATAAAGTGCGTTTTATTAAAAACTATTATATTGTATATTTTAAAGTAGGATTGATGAAAATTTTTGGATTAGTTATTTCTATTAGTTTCATTATAATTTTACTCAATAAGATTTGTTTCAATTTATGAGAGTGTCATTCTGATACAAGAAATTCAGTAATGCAAATAAAAGTTATGTTTTTCAAATACGATATGATGGTTTGAACTATTATTGGACAGTTTAAGCCGTGACAAGAAATTATGACTTTTAAATAGATGATACATCATGTGGTACCATTTATCACAGTTTTTGTTAAACAAGATACTATAAAGGAAATGTACTTTACTTTTCACGGTATCACACAATCATGATAAAAAAAACTGTATAAAAAGCGATATACTGCTTTAGTACTTATTTACATAAATTTTAAATAATATGTTTCAGAACTTAATGTACTCTTCGATAATAATGGCAATGAATAATATGACCCAATTTCCTATATAAGGTATTACATTAATAACAAATTGTTCGGCCCGAAAATAATATAGTTGCAATTATTATTACGTAAAAAATTTTTTATACATTTTAAAACATGTGATATATTTAGCCACATTACTGAGTCTGAGTTTTTACTTGGATTTTGAAGCCACATTTTTGAAGCTAAACTTCTATATCGTTCCTCCTGACTTTGATGTCATTGTGAATGAAATTAAGATTTTCCAACTCATTTCAAATCCTTTTTAATGATAAATACAGGAAAAATTGGTCTACTTCGACAAACTTTTGTTAATGAAAAATCAAAATTAAATTAATCTCATTAGCATTTTTTTACAAGTGTATCACCCTCAGTTTCATCTAAATTAATTTAGATTTTGCATTCCTGAGAAATCTTCAGGATAAAAACCAAATGTTTTATTCAAAATATATGCATCCCAAACAGATATACATACTTATGCCATATTCCTTATCCTAACATAATTACCGAAGGTAAGCCATGAGATGTTCATTAGTTTGTAATGATGATGGGATTCATTTCAATTATTTGTTAGGGGTTATGCTTAAGTTAAATTTTCTGTGTATTACGCTTCTCATTAAACTTTACTTAGCAAGTAAAGAAAGCCAATTATTATTATTATGGGTTTTTTATCCAACTTATACCAGAAACAATAAACTATTTGCTGTCGTGGGCGGATTCATGATACAGGGTTTTTCTCGAGTGTCATAATTGGAAGACTCTTGATTTTGAGTTTAATGTTTTCCGGATGGATCTTTTTTTTCTGTCGAAACAACATTGTTTATCGCCAGCGGGGTCGCAACTACTTTGCCAAACCAAGATTTCCGAGTTTTCATTTGTTTTTCCTCTATTCTCAGAACAAACTAAAGTTTTTCATATTTGTGTCTTATGTTAGTCCTCGGAATTGTTTTCCATTTATTTTTGTAAAAAATCTTTGTTTGATTTATTCTTTCACATTTAATTTTAATTTTTACTGATGAGCGAATTATTAAAAAAAATGACGACTGATAACATATATTTGGTAATTTCCAAAATCTTTACTTTTTAAGGATGATTTTTTATAAAAAAAAAGTAAAAGAAAGAACTAACTTCGAAAGCTTTATTCATAAAAATATATAAAACTTATTTCTACATATTATATAGAAGCAGTAATTTGTAATGAGGGACAACACGAATTAATTATGTTTTTGTCAAAGAGCATACACATTTTTATAAAAGCTTTAAATAATATTGTTGGCATTAAGATTAATCTCAATTTTTGAACGGTTATACAAATATCTACTTATTAAATAATTTCTTCTTTTAATTAACCACTTACAAAATTTTATACACAAATTAGGAAATTAATCAAAATAACTCTAGAAATATTAAACGATATATAAAAAAATAAGAACACGTTTCTCAAATACTAAAAATCTTTTCCAATAACAAAAGATTTTTCTTTTTCGATACGTAACACTACCTGGTATCCTGCATTGGCGTTTCAGTTTGAAACCCTATTATGAAGACAGTTTATCTTTGTTGCAACACAACATCGCTCTGCAGCAGAAAAGAAATGTTGGATATCTGGAGCATTGCTTCACACGGCTTTCAACTAACGTTTATAAAACTAACGTATTTTGGATTAATATTGTAAAGTTTAATGCTGTAAAGAAATTTTTATATATATAAAAAAATCCGTTGTGCATTGTATCATCCATTCAATTGTTAAATGTTGCAGTAACTACGACCACACGAAATCGCTTAAACAATCGAAGAAATTTTATAACACTCCTTGACATTTAAAATAGTTAAGAAGATGATCGAAAATCACACACTTTGAATAGCATATTTTGTTCTTTGCTTTCATTCAAAATACCATTGTAGTCTCTAGATATACAAGATATAATGACACAAAATAAATAACTTTTATTATGAACTTTTTAGACACACAAAGATTTAAATTCTAAAGTGCATCGAACAGACGAATGAATAATGAGATTGAGGTAGGATTCAGAGTAATCAGTGTAATTACAATGTATTTCACTGAATGTAACTAGTACAGAAGAGCCAATGACAGAGTGAGTACAATTACAATTAACAATGCCTACCATGTATCAATACAGACGGATGAATTATATGATCGATGTAGGATTCAGACAATCGCTTCTTATGGTAGGGAGGCTGGGTGGGAGAAGGGAAATGACAGTTGGTTTATCTGGAAAATAGAAGAGAGATACATGGGTACTGGAAGATCTTATTGAATTTGAGAAGACATAATGAATATTGCGAAATAAAATAAGCATGTACATTTGTTTCGGATTTGCTCATAAAATAAATGAGTTGCGAAAATCAATAATCGTGGCACATTTATTTAGTGATTATCGTTTTTTTCAAACATATCACGTTTTTTTAAGCCTGATATTCTTGTCATGTATTTAACAATTTCTATTGACTTTTATTTTTGCCATTATTTCTTTTAAAAATTTAATTTTATTTTATGAACATATATAGCATATTTATTTGAAACTTAAATTAGGTCAGATTTCTTAAATTAAAAAAAATGTTTCATTTAAATATATATATATATATATATATATATATATATATATATATATATATATATATATATATATATATATATATATATATATATATATATATATATATATATATATATATATGTTACTTTTATTATTATGTATAATTTTTCATTGTGATTCCGTGTGAATATGAAAAAAGTGCTACTACCGAAAGCAATTTGAAAATTTTATTGGTAATATTATCATTACCAGGACTCCTTAAGTTTAAGATTTTAATTTCATTTTTCGAGTAGGGAGGAATTAACTGTCTCAATACCACCTGGATTAGTATTCGATGAAGTTAAATAATCGAAATAATTATTAGTTTCTCAATCGTAACTATAGCAACCAATATTGTCTAGTTTAAATTACTGGATGAAATTGCAGTAATTCCAGCTTTTATTTTATTACGATATGGTATAGTGGCGACATCTCATGTCAGAAAAAGGAAGATTTTTATTTTTTGCTCTATTTACTGATTTTTATTATGAACCATATTCTGTAAATAGGATTAAATAGTTAATAATTCCATTTATTATTATTAAAAACAGAAATTTATTTTTTTAATAAAAATACCTCCTAATATATACCGTTTGTAATAATCATAATCATTTTGCAGAAATTAACTGTTACCATACACTTTATTAATTTTCAGGCTACAATAAATTTTGTTGTCCTTGATTGTTTATTCAATTCTGAAATCACTATAAATATATAAAATAAAATCAACTCTCTGGAAGTCAGAGCACTAGTTATTAATTAATATTTACGATATATATATATATATGTGTTGTACACTCCAGTGAGTGCAAAGTCACCGCTATTGCCCCCTTTGGAGGCACTCCTCTACCGACACACTGCGCGGGGATATGGATCAGTCAGCACGTAGTAAAAACGCTTCTGTAACCTAATCTGTTGTTCTATTGAGTGTTTTTTTTTAGTTAACTTGCAGTCTTTATTCAACAAACCCCTAGACTTTTCCACTTTAACGTGTGGGCTCCTGCCGGTCTTCATCTTCTTAGCTATTTTTAAACTTTAATACACAGAGCCAATACTACCGCTCTGGAAAACCGAAATTCATCGCCTTATCGAAAAGGAGCCAATACCACCGCTCTGAGGATCAATTGTACCGTCCCTCCAGTCAATAGTCAATATCACCACTCCGGAGATTCAACTTCATCGCACCATCAAAGAGCCAACAATTTCAAATAAGCATCGCACATCCCCAAACCAGGTAGGATCAAACCTTTCTTACTAAGCATGTACCGAAACACGAAGAAAGAAGATCTAATTATCACCGCAAAAGAACTAGGTATATCTGTACCTGATAATGCTACCATTATTTGCTTAAAAGAATTAATTGAGAAAACAGATACATTCAACAATGAACCTGACTCCATCAAAAATGTGATTTCGGTAATTGTCGAAGAAAGAAAAGAAGTCGAACAGTCAACAAAAGAAAAAAAATAAATTGATACAAATAGAAAAAGAAATAGAGCTAGCAAAAATTAACTGCGGCATAAATCATCAACATCCCGATTCCAGTCAACATCCGATTCCAATCCAAACAAATCTCGAAAGTCTCATTAAATCCGTTAAAACACTTAGTATGCCCGTTCCTAGAAAACCCGAAAACTTTAATTTATTCTTTTATTCCCTGGAACGTGCTTTCACAAGTAAAAATGTTCCACTCGAATTAAAATCGGAGATATTAATTAATACTCTCGGTGAAAAAACTAACAGCATATTACTTTACATCTCGGAAAACGAATTTCAAGATTATGAAAAAGTTAAAAATATTATTTTACGTGAATTTCAACCAACCCCGCAAGAATGCTCAACAAATTTCTGTAGAGCTCAACGCCTAGCAAATGAATCTTACGTGCAATTCTCGTCATGAATAACTAGTGATTTCGAATATTATTGTAAACTTCGTAATGTTAGTGACTTTAAAACTTTATGCGAATTAATGACAGCGGACAAATTATTTTCCACCCTTGAACGTGAAACGCAACAATATATTTCGATACGTCAATGCGAAAACTGGTTCAAACCAACTGAATTAGCAAAAAAATGTGATATATATTTTGTTTCGAAAAGAAAATCTTTTGCCGAAAGCCGCCAACCGCCGTTTGAGAACAAACAAAAAAACAATTCATTTCAAAACTACAATCGCTACTCACGCGACAGAAATTTCATAGACCACTCGCGAAATGCCATCATAAACAACTCACGTGGAGGATATCACCACAGAAATTAAACTACCTCAAACCCTAGGTCTAGTGTTCATTCAAATAACCTTGCAAAGTAGAAGATAACTTATTTAGTGAATCAATAAACGAATTGGACTATGAAAATATTTTTGTTAATGGTAAAATCGTAAAAACACTGCTAGATTCTGGAGTGAACATTGTTTGTATTAAATCCCATCTTATTTCATCAAACACTAATTATTTAGGTACTTGAAGCTCACGTGCGCTTTTAATAGCGAAGTTCAAGCGAAACTAGCAAAAATAAAATAATCCCTTCCAAATTTTCGAGAAAATCCAATAACGGTAACAGCAGCCGCGTGCCAATATCTTTATTGTGATTTAATAATTCCCTCTAATATTTTTGACGGTTTAAAAATGCAAGTAAAGAATATATCAGACTCGAAAGAGAAAATTCAACTCTCACTCATTCTAAAAATGATTTTCCCCTTCTATGCACTCTGCATAACACGAAGCAGCGCTCCTCTGAATTAAAGAATTTGAATACAATCGGTGAAAATGAATCTGAAAATAGCCTTTTTCCACATAATGCCCCTCACCCCTTACGGCTAGTTACTAAAAATAGATCCAGTGTTACTCAATGGGTCGAAGGTCAGCGCATTCGAATTTGCGGTTTTCTTAAGAGCTACCCTCATCGGAAAACCGCAAGAGTATTAGAGGAATGTCGAGTGGAAACAATAGAAAGGGAAAGTTTATTAAAAAAATTGAAAGATGTAATTAAATTTTTAGATCCAAACAATCTGCACTCCACAAAGTTGTTTCACAACGTCCCATCTCGAGATACACAACTGAACGACGCTTAACTGCAATTAATGCATCTCTTGAATATGATTTAAATAACAGTATTGCATTCAGCTTAGCCCTTGACGAGTTGTCAGATATCACAGATCTTCTGCAATTGGCAGTTTCCATATGTTTTGTTTCGCCTGACTTCGTTGCTGTTTATTATATGATATTAGAAATTATTTAGTAGCACTTTTCACACACAAGAGTGAACCTACTGTGTCGAATTATTTCAATATTTATAACAACATACTTATGTAAATATTTTATTCCACTTTAAAATGATTGAAATGCAGACACCGATCAATATTAACAAACCAGTTTCTGAAAGAATCCTGATAAGTACGGTCAACAATTATTCACCAAATTTTAAAGAATTATCAGTAGAAGTAAAATAAATGTGTTTAATTTTAATATTTAAATTCAATGCACATATTTTATACTTTTATTTATATGTTTTCAATAAATAAAATTTATGAAAAAAATTTTAATACCTTTCTTGCATAATTTTTAAATACGCATTTAATTTCGACTCGCGAAAAATTTCAAAATTTGAAAAATGACTTGAATTATCAAGGAACTTGGTTACCTCTGCTCTAGAGAAGAAAAAATTTTCGAATTACTTTCATGATAACCTAGGTGCACACAACACGCATGACAATCTTGCATTCTTAATGCTAAATTTTTGCGCCGTTTGTAGTTGTCTTGTTATAGCTAGGATGGCATTATGAGGTGTGCTGCTTCACTTCTCCAACTGCACCATATTTTGATGTGGAGTCCGAATTCCTCAGTATCTACATGCCATAGGTAACCATTTGTAGGGTAGGCACA
The DNA here is from genome assembly GCA_037975125.1 of Latrodectus hesperus. Classification (NCBI taxonomy): domain Eukaryota; kingdom Metazoa; phylum Arthropoda; class Arachnida; order Araneae; family Theridiidae; genus Latrodectus; species Latrodectus hesperus. The sequence continues at coordinate 34,175 of JAJQOW010000542.1, forward strand.
ATCATTCACAACCCATTCATACAGGGAAAGGACAAAGACATGATAGATAGTGAGAAAAAGTACATCCACACCCGAACTGGGATTGGAACCCAGGATATCCCTATCCGCAGTCAGGCACTCTGTCCACTAGACAAGTGGGTGGCTCCGTTTGCAGTGATTCCCTGGTATAAAAATTGTCCTTCATTTTTAATCAAAATGGCCTTCATTTTTAATCCTTTCAAGAAGTAAGAATCTGACAGAAATTTAAATAGAACGTTTATAGAATATATATTGACTCCTGTAGTGCTGTGTGTTGTACAGGTAACTTTCATATAACACGGTAGTTAGGTTCCTAGAAAATGCCGTGTTGTGTGAAATCGTGTTGTATGAGACCCAGAACTAGTATAAAAAGGGGGGTTACGTTCCAAAAACTTATTAAAAGCAAAATTTTTTTTTATTCGACATAAAAAAAACTTAATTTTTATTAAATAATAAATGTATATCCAACGCAAAGTAAGAAAAAAAATTTTTAATCTAACCCAACCCTAGTTTAATGAATTTATTCGTCGTCACTGCTCAGTACAATGAACCGAGAACGTTTTTTGGGTGGAACGATATCGCCTTCACTTTCAGAACTTTTTTCTCGATTTAAAGTTTTTGTATGTTTTCCCCTCTTAAAAAAATCTGTAATCGAACTTTGCTGACTAGTTCTTACTAGGTCATTGTAAATTTCGCGGTATGAAGTTAAACAGTTTTGCAGCTCCCTTTTGAATTTTCGACTTCTTTCCGTGGAAGGGTCTGTTTTCAAGAAAAATGACTCGAGATTTTCCGCTAAGCATAGGCCTTCTTGTAATTCTTTTAATGTTAAATTCTTAACTGCACAATCTTCATCAGAGCTAGCGTCCTCCAAATCTATTTGATTTGCATCCAGGGATGCCATTTCCATCAAATCCGCATTGTCAACCTCTTCCATTAATAATTCTTGAAAGTCTTCAGTAGCCATATCCACAAAACCTTTGCCTCCGATTGATTTAGCGTCTTTTAATATGGCACCAATTTCGTTTTCTGATGTTTCACGCATGTTTTCTGTTTCAACTGAAGAGGGCCATATCTTCTTCCAAAACGCATTTAAGGTTGATGTTTTTATTTCTTTCAGTGACAAAGATATGATTTCGATACAGTGCTTGATTGAAAATTTCTTCCAAGCTTCCATTACGCTAATTGATTCCGAATCGGTTGCGTCTAAAATCCATTGTAAGGATCTTCTTATATAATACGTTTTAAAGGTATAAATAATACCTTGATCTAATGGTTGGAGCAACGAAGTAGTGTTAGGTGGTAGGAACACTATTCTGACGTTGGGATGAGTCAAATCTTGTGGGTGGCATGGAACGTTATCTAAAAGTAATAGCACCTTAAAGCTCAAATTTTTCTGCCTTAAATAACGCTCAACGCTTTTCACAAAACAATTTGAAAAGCAATCTTTAAATAAATTTCCTGTTACCAAAGCTTTTGGATTTACTTTCCAGTATACCGCCAAAGTGTTTTTATTTACGTCTTTTAGCACACGAGGATTCAAAGATCTATAAACTAGCAAGGGTTTTGTCATGAAGTCCCCCGATGCATTACTGCACAAAAGGAGCGTTAGATGATCTTTGGACACCTTAAATCCGGGTGCAGTTTTTCTTTTTTCGAGATAAAGGTTTTACTGGGCATTTTTCCACCAAAGCCCAGTTTCATCGGCATTGAAAACCTGATCTGCTGTGTATCCTTGCACGGCTATAATGTTTTGAATTTTCTCTGGATACGTCCTAGCGGCTTCATGATCAGCCGACGCAGACTCTCCTTGGATTCTTGTGCTATGAATTGCAAAACGCTTTTTGAATTTTTCAAACCAACCTTTACTCGCCACAAAATCTGGGTTGGCAGTGCATTCTCCTTGTTCTTTAAGATGGTTGTAAATTTTTAGTCCTTTTTGTTTTATGATATTGCCATCTAATTGAATTCTTTTTTGGTAACAATCATCAATCCAAATGCTGAGTGCCTTTACCATTTTTTCAATTATTGGCGCTCTGGGGTGAGCTGAACGTTTTGCGGATGTCGAAAATCCTGCGGCAACTGCACTTCAGATTTCTTTTTCATTATTCTTGACTGTTGCTTCATTCAAATTAAGGCTTTTCCCAATGTGGAGTGCTTTTTCTCCTTTCAATAAATGATCCAAGATTTGTATCTTTGCTTCTAAAGAGATAAATTTCCTCTTGAATGGTGTTTTAACTTTATTTGACATTGCTTGGGGCTGAAGCTTAATGTCTTAAAGATGAAAAAATTATTCTTTAACACACTGTGGCTAAACGTAGACTACCAACTAGCAGTGTGAGACACTTGTTTTCAGGTCACAGGCATGAAAGTTAAATAACGTAGGTAAAACCACATGGAAAATTGACTTACTGACTGCTCGCGGAAAACACACTCGCATTAAGGCTCCTGTAAAGGGGAGCTGACGCATGGACTTCCCGACCTGTCACAAACACTCTGTTTACCAGATTAGATCTCCTGTTTCAGTTTCGAATATGTTGTTGTCCATTCGTCTCTAGTTGGAAAAGCTATTTCAAATGTCCTTTCAAACATGTATGACTTTTCCATGATGTCCGAGGGCATCAGGAAAGTGGGATCTTGAATTTTCCCGGTAATAACCCTGTGCCCTTTAGCAACAGGCTGGTGGTAGCATTGGTTTTGTAACTTCATTCTGTTTGCAGTCCTTCTGGCAGTGCTGCAGATGAAGATGTCTAAAGGAGTCAGATTCAATATAACTCCCAATGCTCTGGTTGGCGTGGTGGACATTGCTCCTGTTATAAAGAGACAGGCCAGTCTTTGTAGACCTACTAGACAGTCAGTCACAGTCTTCTGCTCCACCACAAGTGAGTGTAATGATAAGCTCTTCCCAATGATGACTCTTCCCAATTCAGTTGTACAGAAGCTGTGAATAGGATATATAAAATGTAAATTCTATGCCATATTTCCTATAATATAAATCAATAATGCAATGTTTTAACTTCCAGCGTTTCTAACATTCTAGCGGATTTGCTTCATGTCAGCTTGCTGTAAAAAAAATAAGCTTAAAATGCACAAAACAAGAGATTATCTTAAGAATTAATTGGACGAGCAACCAGTTTGCTACAATTATTTAGGAAACCATCCTGCTAGTTATAATGGTTGTGACAAATTTCCAAATTCTAAACCTAGACGTATTGTTAAAAGTAATCCAATCAAAGAAGTTACACTTGGTATCACAAATTACAATCGTCAATTATTTTTCACAAAGAATTAAGTAAGGTATATACTTATTTACAAGGAGGTAAATTTTCTACTTCAAGACACCAATATTCCTATTTTGACCTCATCCTTATCGAATTTCTATTTATTTCTTTGGTGCATATTGTTTAAGTAGTAAAGGTTAATGTTTCTCTAGACCATCTGAGAGTATATTGTGATGTTTTCCCAGATTTAACACAACAGCAGTCGAGAGCACGCATTCTTGAGTTCAATTTCTATTTCGTCTCTAACCACATTATCAGAGATTTCTTTTTGTAGATATTTGCTAAATCTTAGAAAAGTTGGGCCTTCCCTCCACAAGTGCTTATTAAACAGTTTAGACGGATTGACACCTCTACTTATATAATCAGCTCCATTATCTTGTGATGAAATATGTCTACACTTCTCAAGATAAGAAAGCTCTTGAATTGTGGCGACATGGTTTACTGCAAAAGTTTTCAACAATTATGGTAGTTTCTTGATCTAAGAAAGAAAACAATTATGCTGTCATTCTAGTAATAAGTTTTAACATATTTCCAATCGAAGGACTGATTTAATTCGTCGCATAAACTTTACTAAGGTTCAAAGCAAAAATCGAGAAAGTAATCTTCTTCTGTTGCGCTACTTTCGAATTCCGTTGCGCTACTCTCACTTGATGCATTTTTATAACAGCTGAAAGAAAACATTATGGCAGCCTGAAATCTCATCCAATGAAACGTGGAAGGAAAATATAAAAATAAAGGTTAGCACTATACTAAAATTATAAATGTTGCAACATTTTCAATAAAAACACTTAACTAAGAAAGATGTAAATAAGTTTCATGAATAAATGTGTATTAAGTTTAATTTTTAAATTTAAATTATATAATGATCACACACATAAATAACTCAAATAACAATCAAAATATATTTAACGAGAAAATACTTTCAAGTAATGTAACTGAAATAAGTAAGGTAAGTTAACTATCTAATGAATATATAATTTTTGAAAACTGTAAATTAAATTTTAAAAAAAACTGAGATGACAGCACATTTGTTTCTTCCATTTAAAGGCATCTGTTATCATTATCTTGAATATACACATAATAAAGAACAGAAGAAGGAATAAAAAAATATAGCAGATAAACCTTTCCATCTATCAATAAAATATAGGCATAAAATCCATACTAATCACAATAGAATGAAAGTTAGTTTGTTAACAAAAATTTCAACTGTGTAGTGATTGTTTAACAATTTACAATACTGCATAAATCATAAGGAAAGATGTTGAATATACTTAAAATAATCCCAAAATTTATTTGTAACTGGTACCATACCAACAGAACATCATACTTCATAATATGTTATAGAAATGTCATTATAATTTTTACCGCAGAGTAAAGATATTTTCAACTTGAAGTAAAAGCAAATGAAAATTTAGAATAAGTATGCTTTCAGAGGATACTACAATATTATAGGATAATATCTGACACAAATATATAATTATTGTAAGCTTTATTGAGAATTTAATTGATTTAATAATTCTAGATATACGATTGATTACTGAAATTATCGATTTCATTTTTATTATGGAAAAGTTAATAAATGATTTGATTTCAAATCAGAAAAATATCTACATTTTCATCTATCCATATTTAAAAATGTGTTTTGGAAAGCTTGTATAAAATATTTGCAATTAGCTCAGAAAAATCATTTGTAAAATTAAAAAAAATCGATAAGCACATGAGAAATATATTTAGAGTCTCAAATCAATTGACTCACATAAACTCTTTGATTTTCAGCTGAAATCAACAAATTAGATTTCTTTTTATATTTTTCAATAATCGATATCATTCTTTTTAAGCATTTCTGATTTAATGTTTAAAAAACTTAAATAAGTTCCAAGTGAAATTCTCTCCGAAAGAAGCTTAAAAGTGACCATCGATTAAAAAAATTCTGTTATTGAAATCTGTAAAAAAAATTAATACTGTAAAATTAATTAAAAAAATAAAATAAGAATTTTAATAAACAACGAGTAATGGTTAGATGACCAACTAAGAAATTCACCAGATCAATCAGAAAACCAATATGCCTTTTTAACTTCTGTTACTTATAATAATATTTTACTTTATTTTGATTGAAAGTTGAAATAAAACATTGCATTATTTTTGTTTCATATAATAAATGAATGTGCTTTCAGATCTATCATTTATGATATTCAAGTATGCATTGGAAGAAATTCGTAACTGCAACGATGCGAGTATCAAAATTACTTTCGATTTTAAACGAGACTAAAACTGTTAATATAAAGCTAAACAAGATAAGGATAAGTTTCTTTTATTTGTTTGCATTTTTTATTGAAGGAAAAAATAATCATTTACTCGAGCTTCCAAATTTAGGTTATGGATAACAGGAAAGTACACACCTTTCTACTCGATAAAATGTTCATCAGTATTGAAATGCTTACAGTTTTAGTTTTCCTTTTTCCGGGTATTCAAAATATAGAAGGATTCGCTGGAATATTATATTTATATTAAGGAGAGTTTCAAACTCAAACCACATTTAAATAATCATTAAGACTGAATATTCAGCTGCTAAAATGAGATGACACAATGATTTCTTATATTACCTGTATGAATTCAGAGGCAGGAAAAATATTTTCTCAAATTTATTTACCACTTTAAACACATTACTTCCTCCCAACATATATGTGCAATACAACTGAATAACATCATATCGATATAAATAAAATACTAATTCTCTAATTGATAAATTACTGTCTGGAGTTGCACTGAGATTAACGGCACAGAAGGAAATCAATATATAAATTTTAAAAGAAATATTGATTTTTCACAAAAAAATGATGAAACCCACGGAATATTTGCGATTATTGGGATCATTCGTTTGATGATGACGAAACAAACATAAAAGAGAAAGATATTCTACAATGAAACAATATACGTTCGCTTATAGCACAACATGAAATCTTCAATGGAATAAAATAATCAATCTTCGCAGAGAAGAAAGTTCTATGAAATGGAAACGCATTTCCAAGCATAACATTTGACTATATTTTACGAACATTATAACGGCACTTTGATAGGAATCATCCCAAGGGAGATTGCTCTGTATGTGTATCATTAATAATGGGTATCAGTATCTTATTAGAATTTAATATTCTTGTTATCCTTCAAAAAATAAAGCCGTCAAGTGAATCTTTTTATCCTCACACGAATCTTTTGCTTATGTGGAAAAATACGGACCATTCCTCTAGTTCACACTTAAAATAAGAATATTCTTTGATGTGTGATAAAATAACTTGTGTAGCGCCCTCTATCTGCTGCGCCACCCATGGCATCGTCAACGAGAAGGGCAGTCCCTCTCCAACAACCGACGGTATGTGACATGTCCATATGACTCTCAAGTTTATTTTTTTTTTCAAATTTAAATGTTTAGATGTTATTTAGTATCATTTGTAGTATCTGTGTGTATCTGTGTTGTGCTCAAATTGTACCTTAAATTGTAATAAAATATTTTGAGCTATTTAAGGAACCTATTTCTTTGTTCCTATTAAACCAGCTACATGCTACACGCTACAAAAAATGGCGCCCAACGTGGGGCCCGAGTTCGAGTTTCTTTTTGCTCTTGAAAATTCTACCCAGAATTAAATTTTGTTGTTGGAGGGGAACTCAAAATTTTACAGGTTACCTCCTGATGTGTAGGGTTTTATGGATTCATTATAAGTATAATCTCATCCGAGATCATTATTATTATTAGATTCCGAAGTGTAATCTCATCCGAGATTGTAGTTGTAGTTCGTTTGAGGAGTTCAGCGATCTGAAAATTCCAGATAAGTTGTTTTTATACTGTACTAAGAATTAAAATTATCTTATGTTTAAGCACAAAAAATGTTAATGTTTAAGCACGTATGAATATAAAACTGTATAAAAAGTTTCTTTATAAGTTGCGTTCCATAAAAGTGTTATTATTTTATGTTCTTGAATTTTGAACAGTATTATTACTTGCGAGTATAATTATTTGTTTGATTTGGTAGATATGTTTCACATATTATTAAATGAATAATATTTTGTATTAGAGTATTGAATTAAAAGATATATTTATTTTATTATTATATTTGAAGTATTATAGTATGTGTACGTGAATTAATATCTCTGTTACTTCTGAATATTTTATATTTCTCATATATTATCTTTCTTAATTCTGAATAGTTGAAAATATATTCTTTACAGTGAAATAGTGTTTAAAATATAGTATCTAATAGAATTTAATTGTCTGGTGACTGTTCATTTTTCATGCGATGATACTTTTGTTTTGATTTAAAACACGAAACAAGGCGCCACAAACGACCGTTGTTATTGCTTTCATATACGCCTCACTGTCTAGCCTTTCAATATCTATGAATGCTATTTTATTTATTTAATTTTTTTCTCGTCATTCACTTTCTGTTTAGAATCTTTGTGTTTTATTTTTTTAGTAAGTGGTTTCATTGAATAAAGAATGAAAATATATTGTATTCCATGTATATATTTAAGGTTATATATTAAGATTACAACATTATTATTAATATTTTGGTAAAAGGTATCAGAATTGATATTCTAGAAAATTGAAGAACTTTTAAGTTAAATAAAAAGTCAATAAAACATTTTGTTATTTTAATATAAAATATTCTTTGAATGCATATGATTAAGTTATCTCAATTAATATATTTTGAATTATTGAATGTGGTATTAAAGAATTGATAAAGTATAATTTATAAACAAAGATACATATTTAGAGATTATTAGTAATTATAAAACGAAAGTAAAGAGTTATAAATGAAAGGAAAATAAAATTTATGGTAGAATTGTGAAATGCTTTGTTTTGGTTTTGTTTGATTACAGTGAATATCATATGAATATTTCAGGTTTATTTATAATAATTTAAGAGTTCATTTTATTTGCAGTAAATATTTGGATAAATAATAATAGGTTATACTTTACTTATGTTTAAAGTTAAAATATTTATATTTTCACATAATATTGTATTTAAGACTGATGGTGTTTAAATTTCGTTTTAACTAAAATAAATAAACACATATTTTAAATCAGTTGAAAATAACTTTATAACTCTTAAAAATAAACTCATGCAAAAATGGCCTTCCTTGGGAAAGGGAAAAAACAGGATTTGAGAAACCTCGCTATAGAAATGGGGCTAGGGGTAGCAGATGATCTAAAAGTAATTCAACTGAAAGATATTATAACCAAATCAAACGATTATGATGAAGAATTAGTGAAAAATATGCTAACTAATATAATAGAGGAACGGCTTGAAAAAGAAAAACAAGCTGAATACGAAAAAGAAAGAGAGCATGAATTGCAACGCTTAAAACTTCAAGTGGAAGCTCAGAAAGTACTTTCCTCCACTGCCACAGCTCCAGCCAGTGAAGCAGAGAAAACAAATTGGGATCTGAATCGTATTCTCCCAAAATTCAATCCTAATAAAGATGAAATAGGACTGTACCTGACAGTTTTTGAACGTCAATTAAAATTAGTGAATATACCTGAAAGGAATTGGATGCCGTACTTGATAGGCTCATTGCCAGCCGAAATAAATCAATTAATTGCTAGAGAAAATGAAGAAGATGTTAACGACTACTCAAAGGCGAAAGAGATGCTCTTGAAGCGTTTTCGCCTTACCTCAGATAGGTTTCGGCAGATGTTCTCGCAACATAGAAAAAGTGCAGAAGTAACATGGAAAGACTTCTATTTTGAAATTAAATCATATTTCGAGGGATGGGTAAAGGAGTTGAATATCATCACTTTTGAGAAATTGCAAGACTTAATTATAGCTGACCAGTTAAAGAAAAGAATACCTCCAGAGGTAAGAGAACATTTTGTTGATCAATGGTCAGAGCTGAATGATCCTTTAGAACTTGCAGAAAAGCTTGACAGGTATGAAAATGTAAGACTGGGAATGAAGAAAAATTCACCTATCTTTGCTAAGAAGCCAAATTTCAAAGACTATGTTAAATCTACTTCAGAAAGAAACTATAAGCCTCCTAACTCTAGGGAACATAACAAAATAAAATATTCCAACTATGAAAGTCCAAAATTTAGTAAAGACAAGCCAGAAAGAAAATTTTCGGTTCATTGCTATGGATGTGGTAATCCTGGTTTTATTCAGTCTAAGTGTCCAAAGTGCAACATATTAAAAGAAGAGGCTAAAACAGTTGTTAATGGTGTAAAATTGTATACCACACAAGCTTCAGATTCATTGTCTAGCTCAATTTTTTTAACTGTTTGTGGTGAAAAAGCAGCTTTTGTGCCGACACAGGTGCATCAAATTCCATTGCGGGAGAGAGATTTTTTTGTTTATTGAAAGAGAAAGGTTTTAAATTTCAAAAGAAGAATATTACAATGATACTTGCTGATGGTAAAGAAAGAAATGTCCCAGCCTTGACAACAGTCGTGAATCTTAATGTAGAAGGAAAGAAAGTTCGTATGAAATTTATTGCGTTACCAAATGCTAAAGGTAATAGATAATTGCTTGGCACTGACTTTCTCCAGGCTGCTGGTATTGTGCTTAACATCCAGAATGGCACTTGGCATTTTAGTGAATATCCACACAGACATTATCCATTTTATCAGGAAACATCTGAAACCGTAAGTGCTACAAAAGTAATAATGCCGCAAAAATTGACTTTGCCTGATATGTCTGCTGAAATTTCAGATAACTCTAATTCCATGCAATTGAGAAATGATGAAGGAAAACACTTGACAAGAGAACAACGTCATAAATTAAATTCATTGTTGGAAGAATTTGAAAATAACTTCAAACCAGGGGAGAACCTACTCCTTTTATTGAACACAGAATACAGACTGGAAATAGCTTACCTGTTGCTGAACCTCCATATAGAATGACACCTGCAAAGAAAGAGTTGTTGAAGAAAGAGCTAGATTCCTTACTAACAGAAGGAATAATTGAGGAATGTGAATCTCCTTATGCAAGTCCTGTGGTATTAGTGCCTAAACCGAACGGTACCATCAGATTGTGTGTTGATTACCGTAAGTTAAACTCAACTACTATTCCGGATAACTATCCACTACCTAGAATGGATGATCTATTGACTGAAGCCAAGTCGACGAAATACATGTCTACGATAGACTTAAGATCTGGTTATCATCAGGTCAAAGTTCATGAATCGGACCAAGAGAAGACTGCATTCATCTGTCCATTTGGAACTTTTAAATTTTTACGTATGCCTTTTGGGTTGCGCAACGCACCCGCAACTTTTCAACGTCTCATTGATAAATTTAGGTCTGGTCTCAAAGATGTTTTTGCATTGTCATACCTTGACGATATCATTATCTTATCAGAAACTTTTGATGAACATATATCAGATTTACGAAAAGTGTTTGAAAGACTTTCTATATTTAAACTGAATGCTAACAGAAGCAAATGTCATTTTTCTTGTGACAGAGTGAAGTATTTAGGTCATTGGATAACTGAAAAAGGTGTGGAAGTGGATGCTGACAAAGTATCTTCTATTCAAAAAATTCTAACACCAAAATGTGCTAAAGATGTTCAGTCCTTCCTACAGACTTGTTCCTGGTTCCGGAGATATGTTCCCCATTTTTCTGAAGTTGCTAGACCCCTTAGTGACTTAACAAAAAAGAATAAACAATGGATATGGGGTGATACCGAACAGAAAGCATTTGATGAGTTAAAAAGACGGCTGATTTCACCACCTGTGTTGTCTCAGCCAGATGGATCTAAACCATTCCTCATAAGAACTGATGCTAGTAATTACGCTCTAGGAGCAGTCCTTATCCAAGGAGAAAGGCCGGAAGAACATGTGATTGAGTATGCCAGTCGATTGCTCAGTTCAGCAGAAAGAAATTATTCAACTACTGAAAGAGAAGCACTAGCTGTGGTATGGGCACTTGAAAAGTTCCGTGGCTATGTGGAAAATCAAGAAATTATTATTGCATCTTATCACCAACCCTTGAAGTGGCTTATGAGTATTAAATCGCCATCCGGACGCTTAGCTCGATGGGCTCTTCAAATCCAGTCATATCATCCAAAAATTCTTTACACTCCAGGAAAATCTAATGTAATTGTAGATCTTCTGTCCAGACCAGTTGATAAAGTGGACAAATTTGTTTGTAACTTGAACACTATTTCCATAGATTTGCCATCCAGGAAATCTAAAGATATTCGTGAAGAACAATTGAAGGATGAGGATGTAAGAAAAATCATAGACTGCTTTGAAAGTGGTCGGAAAGATGAAAACTATGTAAATTGGACTAGTAGAGGGTATCTGATGAATCAGGGAATACTGTATCGATATTCGCCTGAAACAGAGTCAGAAGAAGCACAGTTAGTTGTCCCTTGTCACGAGCGAGAACGTGTCCTACAGCAATATCATGATACTCCCACTGCAGGACATTGTGGAGCTGAGAACACGTATCATAAGATTGCTTCTAGGTATTTCTTTCCTGGCATGAGAAAGTTTATCGCCGAATACGTGAAAGATTGTGCTGAATGTAATCGGTACAAATCTAACAACCAGAAACCTGCTGGATTACTCAGAACGCCTATTTACTCACAAAGATTTGAGACGCTGGCAATAGACTTGTTTGGCCCTCTTCCAGAGACCCCAACTGGAAAAAATGGATTTTTCTTGTTGAAGATACAAGTACACGATGGGTCGAACTTTTTGCCTTAAAAGATGCTACAGCTATCAATTGCTCTAAAATATTGGTAGAAGAAGTCTTCTTACGCTATGGCCTACCTAGAAGGGTAATCAGTGACAATGGCGTACAGTTCGTCAGTGCTGTAATGCAACAAACTTGTAAAATCTTGGGTATTAAGCAAGATCTTATACCGTTATACCATCCTCAAGCAAACCCTGCTGAACGAAAAAATCGAGACTTAAAACCCAAATTAGCAATTCTAGTAGGTGATTCACATGATACTTGGGAGGACAAACTACCCATGATACGTTTTGCTTTAAACACTGCAAAATGTGATTCTACAGGTCATACGGCAGCTTACCTTCAGTTCGGAAGAGAGCTTCGAACCACAGATGATGTCCAGCATGATATAAGAGCTGTCATTGATAACGATAACTTCATCGCAGAGATAACACCTTACTTGAAAGAATTTGCACGTCTTACACCATTAATTAGAGAACGTGTAGAACAAAAACAAGATGCAAGAAAGGAGTATTTCGACAAGAAGCATAGACCCGCTTATTATCAACCAGGTGATAAAGTTTGGATCACTTTACATCCCATAAGCAAGTCTAAGACCAAAACAAGTAAAAAATTCATGCCCAAACGTGAAGGACCTTATATTATCCTAACAAATAGATCACCAAATACATATGATGTTGTAGACCCTGCTGCCTCTGATCAAGTACTCGGTACTTATCATACCAGTATGTTGATGCCTTATCAACAATCATCTAGAGATAACGGTCCCGTTTTCCCTTTGAAAAGTAGAGGAAGACCACGTCGACACCCTCAGCAGCTTCCTCATCTCAATCCTGTCTTCTTGCCGGGACGTCGGCGGAGCCAGAGGGGAGTCTGTAGCGCCCTCTATCTGCTGCGCCACCCATGGCATCGTCAACGAGAAGGGCAGTCCCTCTCCAACAACCGACGGTATGTGACATGTCCATATGACTCTCATGTTTATTTTTTTTTTTCAAATTTAAATGTTTAGATGTTATTTAGTATCATTTGTAGTATCTGTGTGTATCTGTGTTGTGCTCAAATTGTACCTTAAATTGTAATAAAATATTTTGAGCTATTTAAGGAACCTATTTCTTTGTTCCTATTAAACCAGCTACATGCTACACGCTACACTTGTATTTATATTGCGCAACTTAAAATCACCCATGCATTGTAATAACAGCATTCACAAGCCTTTGATTCAACAGCAGCAAGGTCCTCAGATGGTATAAGCTGCATCGAAAACATTTAATTGTTGATAAAATTAAGTACTTTAAATGACTGAATTACAACTGTTAGCATCAAGCTGTATTATTACTTAAAAAGAGTGGCCACTAGATGGCAGTGTTTATTATGTCATGTTGAGAGGTATGTACAAGCAATTGAGAGAAGAGAGATTGTAAGAAGGAGCTCACTATGAAGGAGCTACCTTAAAGTAATCTGTAAATATTCTGTAAATAAACCTTTAAATATTAGTAAATTTATAAGAACTTCTTCCTTCCCCTCCTAAGCTACTGACTCGTCATCTGACAAATAGAATGAAACCGATAACAAATCAGAAGAGGGATATTACTCGCGACGCTTTCGGAATTGAGGTATGCGAATTTTAATTGTTTCGTTTCGAAATGTATATTAACGTATTAAGTAACGTATTTTGAAGTAGTAAACGATATTTAAGAATTTTGAGTATAAGTATAAAGTATTTTTTTAATTTCGTTTGCAAAAAGTAATTTCGTTTTTAAAGAAACAATTATTTTCGTTTTGGGTGAAGTAAAAGTAATAATTTCGTTATTGATATGAAGTATTTTTATGTATAAAGTAATTAAGTATTATAATTTGTAAAGTATGGCATTTTGGGGAAGGCTAAAAAAGTAGATTTAATAGAATTAGCAACAGAATTAGGTCTCTCCGTACCTGAAGATGCTAAAATAATTGATTTAAAACGTATTATAACGGAATCAGAGACGTATGATGAAGAGTTTAGTAAGAGCTTATTAAGTAGGATTACTGAAGATCGAATTGCATCAGAAATAGCCGCCAAAACGTTGGCTGACCGTGAACATGAACTTGAACGTTTACGTATCGAAAATAGAGTTCAAAATGTAAATATTTCAGATATAAGTAGCAACGATGAAAGTAAAAGCGTACACATAGATTTTCGAAAGTTAATGCACGAATATAAAATTAAAGATGGGGATATAAATTTTTATTTAGTTTTATTTGAACGGCAGGCAAGACGAATTGGGTTGAATGAAGAGTATTGGGTGTCACAATTATTGGGACTGCTCCCATATGAAATTACGCAACTAATAGCGCGTGAAAACGAAGAAAATGCAAATAATTATAAATATGTAAAATCGTTATTGCTTAAGAGATATAAGTTAAGTGCTGATAAGTTTAGATTTAAATTTTTAAATCATGTTAAAAATCCAGAAAGTACATGGAAGGATTATTCATTCGAATTACAAAACTATTTTGAGGAATGGATAGCGGGACTCGAGATTTCAGATTTTAATAGCTTAAAAAATTTAATTATTACTGAACAATTAAAGAAACAAGTAAATTCAACAACTCGGGAACATTTTGTAGATGAATGGCCTAAAATTAATTCTCCAGACCAGTTAGCCGATAAATTGGATAATTATGATAATGTTCGATCTATTAACAGTTTTAAATTAAGAAACTCATCGAATTATAATTCTCGTAATGATAAATTTCAGGTAGAAAAGAAATCATTTCCGTTTAGTGAAAATAAAGGTGTTAATCGAAAAAAGCTAGTTAGCTCGGATATTCGAAATGAAAAAGGGGAATTTAAATGTTTTAATTGTAATGATTATGGTCATATAGCTCGTGAATGCCCGGCGCCGAAGACTTCAGCTTACTGTAAGAAATGCAAAAAAGTAGGTCATTCTCAGAGAATGTGTAAGTTTGAAACAGATCAAAAGCGCGAGGGGAATAATTTATCTGTCAGTCAAAACAATTCGGATTCAAGTGCGTCGTTGGCGCCTACGAACTACTTGAAAGATGCTTATATTTATGGAAATAAAATGGTTGCATTAATTGATACAGGAAGCAGCTGTTGTCTCTTAAAAGAAAGTATCGCAATAAAAATGAATCTGAATATAACCCCAGATAGCAGTAATTTATTCGGTTTTGGAAATCAAAATAACCCAGTAACTAAAGCTCTTGGAAAAGCTGTAGTAAATATTCGTGTAGATGATGTAGTTGGAAAATTTATTCCGTTATTAATTGTCGAAGATAATTCCCAACCATGCGATTTAATTTTAGGTAGAACATGGTTAGATTTACCATACATTGCTTTTACGTGTATTGGGGGTAATTTAAAATTTGGATACGCAAATGACGATGTTTTTTCAGAAATTCAAGTAGATTTAAAGGAAAATACAGTTAAATTGAAAACATTAAATGAAACAGAAATCGAAAGTAAGTCAATTAATTTAATTAGAGCGAAAATTGAAGAAACCGAAAATTCGATAGTTAATGGAACAATTTTAGTCAAAAGTATAGGACAGAATTTCGATTCTATTCTTGAAGTAGTTAACGGTGAAACAGTTGTACCAGTAATAAATAAAGAAGAATTTAACTTTAAAATTAGGAAAGGACAGTGCTTAGGTAGAGGAATGGAAGTAAGTGAGGAAAGCTTAACCCTATCTAATAAAGTTAAAAGTAATAATGAAAAAGTTGAAGTTATAACAATTAACGAAGAGAAGTCTCCTATTTTAATGAAAGATATTAATTTCGACAACTCTTTAGAAAGTGATAAAAAAAGTGGAACTTTTGAATTTATCAAATCCAATTAAAGCAGGCCGTAAACCTTTTTCAATTATACATATGGATCATTTAGGACATTTTGTTAAGAGTTCTAAAGGTAATCAAGAACTTCTGGTCATAATAAATAATTTCACAAGATTTGTCCAATTGACTCCAGTAAAGAGTACGTCAACATCACATGTGCTGAAGGCTCTGAAAAAGTTTGTAAATACTTATGGTCTACCTGAGAAAATAATAACAGATCGAGGAACTTGTTTCACTTCGCATCAATTTCAACAATATTGTACTGAAAATGGTATACATCGTACACTCAATTGTACGAAGCGACCATGTGCAAATGGAATGCTTGAAAGAGTTAATAGAACAATATTGTCTACCATAACAACTGGTATGGAAGATCAGAATCATAAAGATTGGGATGTTAAAATACATGAAGTTGAGAGAAACTTGAACAATTTTGTAAACAAGTCAACGAACAAGACACCATTTGAATTGCTCCATGGTTATTCTCCACGATTCAACGATGGAATTTTGAGAAAGTTAGCTGGTGAAGAAGCTCAGAGTTGGCAAGATCCATCTATAGTGCAGGAAGAATCTCGAAGATAAATAGAAGAAAGTCAACAAAAAATGAAGCAGTATTATGATAAAAAGAGATGTAGAGCAATGACGTTTGAACGAGGAGAAATCGTCGTAATGAAAAGAGCCCTGAAATCTTCAGGCCAACCTACGAAGACACAATTTAAGTACCGAGGCCCTCTTATTGTTACCGAGGTATTGCCAAACGATGTCTACCGTGTGACTCAGCTAGAAGAAAAAAAAAAGGCCACTTCTACGCAATCACTCACATTAGTCAACTAAATCAGCTCACATTAGTCAACTAAAACCATGGCTAAATTAACCAGATTCGGATGAAGATAGTGATACCGATAGTGCCAATAGTGATGATGAGGACTATAGCCCTAGACGCAATCCCTAGACATAGATCCACTCGCAAGGACTAAAGCTGAATGAGGGATCCTAAATGGTGAGATCTTTCCAATTTTATTTTAAAAAAAACGTGAAATTAAAAGACAATGAACTTATCATAAACTATTGACTCTAAAAATAAATAACTTTAAAGATCATTTACTGTATACTGAAGTATTCATCAAATATAATGAAAATTTGTTAAATTTATTCTGTGAATGATTTAATATTCCTAAGTTCATTTATTTTCTAGTAAATTTTTGTTGTAAGTAGTTTTATTAGAATTGTATCAAGAATTACTTTTGTGGAAAAAAGTGTAT
Source organism: Latrodectus hesperus (assembly GCA_037975125.1). Lineage (NCBI taxonomy): Eukaryota > Metazoa > Arthropoda > Arachnida > Araneae > Theridiidae > Latrodectus > Latrodectus hesperus. The sequence continues at coordinate 51,258 of JAJQOW010000542.1, forward strand.
TATATAATATTATAGTTTTTTTGTAATCTAACTTAATAATTTTCTACTTTTAATGGAAGATGTGTATTATTAATGATTATAATTACAGTATTTGCTTGTGTGAATGAAAAATAATGATAGTTATGTAGTTAATAATTTTATTTAATCTGCTATGTTTAATTTAATTTTTAATGTTAATATTTGTTGTATTAATTAGTAATTCAGTATTATTACATAAATTGAGGACAATTGTAAGGTCAGTCTGGCCGAATGTTAGCATCAAGCTGTATTATTACTTAAAAAGAGTGGCCACTAGATGGCAGTGTTTATTATGTCATGTTGAGAGGTATGTACAAGCAATTGAGAGAAGAGAGATTGTAAGAAGAAGCTCACTATGAAGGAGCTACCTTAAAGTAATCTGTAAATATTCTGTAAATAAACCTTTAAATATTAGTAAATTTATAAGAACTTCTTCCTTCCCCTCCTAAGCTACTGACTCGTCATCTGACAAATAGAATGAAACCGATAACACAACTAATTGTGAATACATTGAGGTGAGTTAGAAAAAAAAAGATTTTAAACAAAGTTATGAAAACTATAATAAGGAGGTAACAAAAAATTAAAAATTGCAATGCCTTTTAAATATATGAAGAGACTTGAGTGTAGAATTTTGTTTATTGAAAATTCCAATTTAATGTTACTTGAATCAAACCATTTTATCTGAAACCCATTAAGAGCAGTACAGACAACCAAAATGGATTTCACATTCAGTTTCTCACCACAATAGTTACATTCTGGGAAGGGGGTGCTATTAAGAGAGCAAATACTTTTGAGTCAGGGACACACGTGTATGTTTCATTCAAGAGAGAGAGAGAGAAGTCTTGTCAAAAAAACTTCACAACGTCTTAAGATTTAACCTCCAGGGTGACAAATTTCATTTAATGATATGAAGCTTATTACTAATCCCTTGATACCACTTTTTAAGCCAAAGACAACAATGCGAATGATCGACAGCATATTTCAAGTCAGCATAAAAAAATTGCTTGAATTAGGAATACTGAAGCTAATTTTGCAGTGTTGTCTACCAATGCCTTTCCCCTAATTCACACATGCAGTGTAAAATAAAAATAACATCAAGGCTCCTTAGAAAAAAACTGTTAATGAATATTTTTGATTCTTTTAATAAGTGAAATATCTCTCTCTCAGTAGTTGGATTTTATAACCTCATAAAATCAGTGCATGAATTGGATTTTTGAATTTCATGTAAATATAATTGAAAGTTAAATAAACAATTAACCTCAAAAGAGGAAAAAGAGTGGAGTTCATAGTTGAGTTTGTGGTATTTAAAAAGAAATGCACGTGCTTTTGAAATTTCGAAATATCTGTAAAAATTTGGTTGTTGATTAATCATAAATTTAAAATTGAGTTAAAAATGAAGAACTTTATAAAATTCAAAATTGAATGGATGCAAGATATGCTGCGTTTTATACATAGGGAATAAAATCGCGCGAAAACATTGTTTCTATAAACATTTACATCCAAAAAGCATCTGAAAGTTAAACTTGCGTTCCTTTTTGAAAATCAGAAATAAAGATTAGTAGAGGGTAAAGGGGGTCAATTAATCACGACTGAGAAAACTCTTAATATAGGGGAATATTTCCTCAGTATTAAAACTTAAGTAAGAATATACTTTGCTTTTAAGAAGCACACAAAACATTACTTTGAAGCAAGATTGATAGATACAGCATCATAATAAATACCCAAGGGCTATACATGTCAATTCCTTGGAGACAGTTCGGAAGAAAAATATGATATATCAAATGCTTTAGTATTTTAAATTAAGAATATTCTCATATATTATATATAAATATATATAATATTATATGAATATTTCTTTAATACTTAAACTGTCGAAAGAATATTCTTTGCTTTAAAATGAAAACAAAATATTACTTTAAAGCAAGATTGATAGATACAGCAGGATAATAAATACCCATGGGTTAAACATGTCAACTCAAACGTGGCAGGTAGGTAGAAAAACAGCTTTATATCAAAGGCTTTAGTATTTTATAAATAAGGAATATTCTTACATATTATAGTGAAAAGGGTTACCTAAAGAGCTCACAAGCGAATCTTTTAATCAATGCTGGGAACACTCTTAATGTAGGGAAACATTGGAACATTTCCTTTTTATTTTTTAAAGTTTTGTAAAACTATTCTTTCGTATTTAAAAGCACAAAAATATTACTTTGAAGCAATTGGTAGATACAGTAGCATAAAAAGTACCCTTGGGCTATAAATGTCAATTCCAAGGAGGGAGGTAAGTATAAAATAACTCCAAGGAGGCAGGTCAACTCCAAGGAGGCATTATTGTACGGACAGTTTCAAGTCTAGTGTTTTGCATTGAAGTCCCCTGCAATTATATTACTGTTAGCTGAAGCCATTATGTTTTCAATATCAGTAGTGAAGAGGGGGCTAGGATTGGGGGAGTGTAGTAAGAGGTTACTGCAATTTCATTCTTTGTATTAGGGGCGATGATGACAGTTGTGGCTTCACTATAAAGGAGAGTGGGGTTAGGTGCGAGCGAGTGGGGGTGCATGATTTAATTGAAATGGCAGTTCCACCTATAATTCTTGTTGTGGGGCGATTGTGTCTATATATCTTGTAATTGGGTATTTCGAATGGTTGGGTGGCCAGCAGGTGGTTTTCTTATAAAAGTATTATATCAAGTACCTGATTACTTGATCAATTGCAATAATTCTATCATTTTACTCCTGATTCCGTTTGCATTCCAGGACATAATTTTTAAGTTATTAATTTTGTGGGGCATTATTGTTTGTGGATGGATTTGTGCCTAAAGCCTTTAGGAATGTATGCAGCTTGTCGATTGGGTATTCTTGGGACTGTAATAATGCTAGAGAATTTAACAACATGGGGAAGGCTTAAAAAATTTGGTTTATTTCTGAGGCTAATCGAAGAATATTGTGGAAGTTATTAGGGAGAGGAGGAAAGCCAGAGGGCTGAAAATTTGAATTCAGTTGTGTGATGGGAGCGAATGGGTTATTAGGTTGGTATGTTGAGGCTGCTCCTGCATAAGATAAATTAGGCCTGATGGTTTGGTCGTTTGCGGAGAAGGTTCTGTTTTGAATTGATCTTCGTTTTTTCATAGGATTTTTGGGGCAGATAACATATGAGGAAGTATGCTGCCCTCCACAATTGCAGCAGTGAGGGTTTTCTAAAAATTCATGAGGGCAGTCGCGGGTTGAATGTTGGTTTCCACATTTGACACAGTTGGGCTTTAGGTGACATACAGATGAGCTGTGGCCATACCTTTGAGAATTCCAGCCATTGCAGGGGGTTCGGTTTTCATATCTTTTTATTTTTACAACTAATTGTCTTAAATATGTGTCATAAATTTTTACGTAGTCTTTTGATTTCCTGATAGCTACCAGAAAACAGGGGATTGGCTCTTTTTTACGATGCTTTTTCATAACAGCGACGCTTTCCACTTCAAAGCCTAGCTCAGTGAGCTCCTCTGCAATTTCTTCTGCATCCATGTTGGGGGGAATACCTTTTATCACTACTTTTAATGGTTTACCTTTTTTATTCGGAATGATGATAAATTCTATTTCATTGTCGTTTAAGTATTTAGTAAAAAGTCGGTGGGTTTCGGGGTTGATGGGAGCATCTTTAAGTATACTCCATTTAATTTTGTATTAAGATTTTTATCAATGGTTTCTTTAATGAATTTGATAAGTTCGGTGTAATTTGACGTGAATTTCAGGAATACAGGAGAGGGAGGAGGGATGCGAACTGGCTGAGCAGCAGGGAGATCTTCTGCATTGATGTTATTTACATTAGGCGCATGCAAACAATCAAAAGTGCTTTCAAAGCTGGGGTTCTCAGAGGGGGGAACTTAGAATGGCCACCTCTTTAGGGTGAGTAAAGATGTCGGCATCTATAAAATTTCTTTTTGGTCTCTTATAATTGGTTGAAATAATAGTTTCATTATTGATATTATTAGAGTTCGGGTTGAGTGGTTCAAAAATATTTAATGAGTTGTTTTTAGGTTTGTTGGCAAAATTAACAATTTCATTATTTTTATTAATCTTGGGATATGGTTGAGAAGATTCATTGCACATATTATTCGATGGATCATTAACAGTTACATTGTTGCAAATATTGTCATTACCAGCATTAACACAATTGGCACAAATAACATTATTCGGTGGGGCATAATTACAAACAATTGATCTATTTACAACATTTTTACAGTCTACATTTCTGGTAATATTATTAGATAAGACTTGATTACTAACTACATTAGGTTCATTTGTAACATTAATTAGATTAAAATTTTCAGTATTCAGAATAGTATTTACATGCACATTATCATAATTATCAATCAATGAACCAATAATTTTAGAGGCAAGATTCTTGCTGCTGGAAGGCTGGGCCAAAATTTTTGTTGTATTAGATTTACAAAATTTTTTGGTTACAGTAATTTTTTGGGAGCCTTCGAGTAGTTTAGAACCTGGCCACAATGGAAGACACATTTAGGAACAATGCATGGATCAATAAAACTGTGTTTACCCCATAGTAGTTTACTGAGTTTGAATTCATTGTTATAATTTTCTATTTGTTATCATTAAGATAATTCTGTATGCATCTCTCAATACATTGCATTCTTAGTTTGTCAATTGCACTTTTCACATCAAGTAAATCGGCTTGTATTTTTACTGCTTTTAGCAGTTCACATTTATCAAATCCGGGCATACTGCCCTTCTCGAAAATTTCGATTTTGTTAAGCACTTCCTGCAGCTCAAGATATACATCGAGGTTATCCAACATATCTCTACTCGGGATGGGGCTTTGTTACTTTTCCTGTACTTAGTACGTACTGAGTACAGTTACTTTTAAAGTAACTAGTATTTTACCGATTACATTTCGTACTTGTTACAATTTCTTTTGTACTGCCATCTATCGGATTAAAATATAATGACAAATTTTTAAAATTTTATAAATAAATTGAATAAAAACTAAATTAATAATAAATAAATTAATAATTTATTAATACTAAATAAGTAGATCAATAATATTTTATATAAAACGATAAAGTTAATTAATATAATTAATGTTAATTAAAATTATTATTATTTATAAATAAGCATTCACTTAAATATTAATGAAAAGATCTATAAAAATAATTCTTATTACTTATGCAACATTTCAGTAATGGCAAGTTTTTGTTTTTCCTGTAATGCTTTAATTTCTAGTATGAGACAAAGAAATATAAACTGTTTATCTACGAACCGTTTTTTTTTTTTTTTTTTTGTGTGTAAAAAAATTGTAAATTTCTAAATCTTCTTAAGCGTAATTCATTCAATATAAGAATCATGAGATTTTATTATTTATATTTATTTTCAGAATTTATGTCTGTTCTAAATAAATTTTCCAATTATTCAATCGTAATTTTCAAAGACTTCCAATGTTAATTAAAATATAAAATTAGATGAGATAATATAATTTCAATTTTTAAACCTAATCAGCTTAATTTTTTATTAGAATTTAGTAAGGCTTTCCAATTATGTAAATGAATTTTTTTAATTAACTTGCAAATATTTTGCAAAGAATTGTAAAGTGGGAAGTTTAGTCAATTACAATGAGGTTTTATTTTACGTTAAACAAAAAGGTTTTACTTACAAAAATACAGCAATTAATCAGAAAAATCAACTAAAATTTAATTTCCTTTATTTTTCTATAATTAAACATTAACGAGACAAACATAGTAAACTTTTTTTATGCACAATAGATAATAATTTTTATTATAAAAGACGTTTACTTGTTTATATTTTTATGTAGTAGATAAACCAGTTTTTTCTAAAATAAAAATTGCATTAACTCACATATCTTGTTTCAGTTTCCTCAAAATTAATCAATTTATGGTTAAATAAAGTAGCTTTGCAATTAAAACTATAGTTTTCATTATTAATATATTAACATAATTAATAATGTTTAAGTAAACATAATTATTTTATATTAGATATAGTTACATAAAATTTCAATAACTATCAAAAAATATAAAATAGTTTTACCAATAATCCAAATGTTATAATGTATTAAGGTAAAATATTGAGAAACAACGTTTAATAAAAAATGGAGGAACAAAAATGCATACATTTTATTTACATCAATTCATAATTTAAGAAATAAACATGACAGTAACACATGATGGTATAAATAAAGATAAGGTAAAAATTAACTTAATTAAAGTTTTTTTTTTCATTTCGAATTTTTAAACTGAAATTAATAAACTACCTTCATTAGGTTTAAATCAACATTCTCATTATCTGAATAAAAATAAATCGTATGGTAAAAATACAAAAGAACATATTTTATAAAAGTTTAAATTCTATATATTTACAGTAAAATATAGTGAAACTAAAACGTGGTTGAATAAAAAATAAACATATTTATATGGAATTGTAATAAAAAATATGCATAGTAAAAATAACAATGGAAGTATAAAAGCAGATGTATATAATTTAAATATTTTTTTAATTTAAGAAATCTGACCTTATTTAAGGTTCAAATAAATATGTTATACATGTTCATAAAACAAAATTTTTAAAAGAAATAATAACAAAAATAAAAGTTAATAAAAATTGCTAAATACATAATAAGAATATCATGCTTTTCTTATATTTAAAAAAAAACGTCATATATTTGAAAAAGAACGACAATCACTAAATAACTGAAACGAAATAAATGTACATGCGTATTTCATTTCGCAATATAAATTCATATCTCCCTCTATAACCCAAAAAGATCTTTCAATTCCCAAGTATCCCTCTTCTATTTACCCAGTTAAACCAACTGTCATTTCCCATCTCCCACCCAGCCTCCCTACCATAAGAAGCTACCACAATCTCATAATTCATCCGTTTGCATCGATATATCGATGATATGGAGTGGTTGCCGGCTGGCTGGTTGAAGAGGTACCTGGATCGTCGATCCTCTACCCTCTGTAATATCAGGATTGTGCAGGAGAACTATAGCTGATTCTGATTGGCTTAAAATATTTCAGTGCATAAGGGGGAGGGGCTTAGTTGAGATTTAGTAAAATTGCAAAGTTTTTACATATTTAAAATTATTTAAGAGAAATAAACATAATTTGAACTATATTCAAGTTATTTATTGAAAAGATTTTTTTATTTTAATATAAAAATTTACTTTTTATTGCCTCTATTCAACAACTTGTTGAAGTTAACATTAATTAGCTCATGTGCATGTTTAAACATGTACAGTTACGTCAGTATACAATAGTGAGGTAAAATATAAAAAAATAATTATTAGTTTGTTAGTCATATTAAGATTTAATTAGGATATAAATATTTACAAGGTTAGTATTCTTTATTTTTTATTTTTTTATTTTTTTCCTTATATTTTTTGTTAGTATTAGTAGGTTATTCAATACACAGTACATTAATTTTATATTACATTTTTTGGGTTAGTACATTATTAGTGAGGAGGCTTTTGATTTTATCCTGACATTAGACTGCCGTAGTGTGACATTTATTTATTGAACATCTCAATGATGAGGAACATCTTGTCCTCTTTGCTGTTGCAACTTCTAATTTTTTTAATGGCTTCTGAGATGTTTATCCCAGCAAATACTTCCTTTATTTCCTTAATAAGGACAAAGAGTTCGCTTAATTCACTTTTGTTTGCTTCACAGTTTGAAGCAGTTTGTTCAGCCTGGGTTGATGTTTCTGGTGCCACACTAGGGGTGGGGGTAGATCGACCAGCTGCCACTTGAGCATAAGATATTTCTTTTCGAACAAAGTTCGTTTTAGTTTTTGGTGCCTGTTTATTTCTGGGAAAGTTAGGGCAGCCTCTATAGCTTGCAGGATGCTCACCCTGGCAATTACAGCAAGTAGGTTTTCCTACTCTTTTTTCCTTGGGGCATTCTTCCGTGTTGTGATTTTCTGCACATTTTACACATCTAGGGGCCATATGGCAAACTTGACTAGAATGGTGAAACCTCTGGCAATTGAAACATTGCAAAATTATCTTTGGGCCTCTGTAATTTTCAATTTTGATACCTGAAACATGACAAAGTTTGTCCATATTATATAATTTTTTGATATCAAAGCTATCGTAGAGTTGGACGAGAAAAAGGGGGAGGGGCTTATTGGTTCGTCGGCTCGTCATCCGACTAATTTTGTGGATTTTATATCCTAAAGTTTTCAAATCTTGTGCGATTTCCTCGCATTTTGTTGACAGGGGTAAATTTCTAATAAAAAATTTTTTACGTTTTTCATTTTTACCTTTAAATAAAATATACTCGTATTTATGGTTTTCCAAAAATTTGGTAATTTCCCTGTGCTCTTCAGGGCTCTTGGGAATTAGCTTCAGGTTTTCTCCTGAATTTTTTGCCTCAATATTTTTGTTTAGTTCATTGTTTAACTTTTCCATAAAATTGTAGTGGCTTTCGCCATAGCGTACAATGATTGGTGGTATTTTGACTTGTGCTGCAGTGACAGGCTGGTCGTCTGTATTTGCATTGTCCTCCTCAGACGGGCTGAGCCCATGAAAGGTGTTGGAGGTAGCTACGGGGGTCACAGGGACACTCTCAGGCGTAGCTTTTGCTGTCTTTCTGGGAAATTCAAAAGCGTCCTCACTTTCAATTATCCTTTTCTTTTTCCTTTTATTTTTTTTACTTCCGGCAGTATTAGCCGTATTAATTTCATTATTCTCAACTAACATTTCGTTAGTCTCAACTATTATTTCATTATCAGTTTTAGGGATAGTAGAGGGGGAGGCCATAACAGAATCAAGACTATAGTTACCTGCACTAGTTGTCTTTTCAAATTCTCTGCAGGTGTTGGCCTTTCGCTTTTCCATCTCTTCTCTCATAGCGATTTGTTGATCAAATTCGGCAAGAGCAATCTCCTGATAGCTGTTGCCTTCATCACTGGTGAGTTGAGATCTTACATATTTGAAGAACTCAAGATCAGTCATCTTTTCAACTACATCATTCGATAGTAGTGTAGACATGTTAAGTCTAATTGACAGTAAAAGTCTAGACTAAGCAGAATTAAGAGCAATGAAAATTGCTGTATGTTTTTTTTTCTATCTGCAAGGACGCTGGTATTGCGAAAGTCAGAAATGATATCGATGATATTGTTACTTGTACTCGCTCTGTCATTGGCTCTTCTGTACTTGTTACAGAAGAGCCAATGACAGAGCGCAATGTACACTTATTACTTTGTAACAAGCACGTACGCACGTACTCGCTGATTACTTTGTAACAAGCACGTACGCACGTACTCGCTGATTACTTTGTAACAAGCAAGTATAAAGTAATAAGCAAGTACAAAGTAACAAGCAAGTACAAAGTAACAAGCAAGTACTCGAGTACTTGCTTGTTACTTTGTAACAACTACGTACTCACGTACTTGCTTGTTACTTTGTAACAACCACGTACTCACGTACTTGTTTGTTACTTTGTAACAACCACGTACACACGTACTAGCTGATTACTTTGTAACAAGTACGTGCTCACGTACTCGCTGTCTTAGAAACTGGTCAAGTACATTGTACCTGCAACTGTCTGAGGATACTCGAACTCGCGCTGACTTTGTTACTGGAAGTACTGAGTATTTGGAAGAAAAAGTACTGATTACAGGTTGTTACATTCAAATACTGATTACAAAATACTTGTTACAGGTATTTCTTCCCATCCCTAATCTCTACATTTCTCACTTGTAGAACACATAGAGTTTGTGTCAGAATTGATGTTCTCCACGTCAGAAATTTTTTCACACTCATCCATCGGGAGTGGCACAGTGGAATCGGATTCGGTAGGGTGCTCGTAATCCGATGGATTAACACATCTTAGCATCCCACTTACAGAAGAAAGATCACAATTCGGAGTGGCACTATTATCCAATACACTTTGGGAGGTATTATTATGCACACTGGGATCAGAGATATTTGAGGGAATAACACAAGTAGTAGTAGCACAGGCACTAATATCGCACTTTGTAGACATACAAAATTACAAGTACTTAATGATGGCAAATCGATAAACACTTGGTTGCTCTGAATGGCCTTTTTCAGCTTCTGCTGATACACTTTCCCCTGCAGGGGAGAAGGAACAGACTTTTTCCTCGGTGGGCATTCACCACGCCGCCAGCAGAATCGACGATTTCCCCTAGTTGCAACACTGGTTTACGGTTACTGTTCAGTTAGAAGACTTCTTCCTTCAACCACGTCCTAAACCGTAATTTTTATTATTGCTGGAGTAAGTTCAACTTCTAGACGTGTGAAGCTGAACCTTATCAACAAAACGTACAAAACTGCTGCAATATAACCTCAGATTGTTTGTTTTATTTTGAAGATTTTATTTATTATGTAAACTGGTAGTTTCGTATTTACATTTATATGCAAAAAAAAAAGAAACGGCTGCTAAGATTTTATGACGGAACGTGCAAAATTGTATATGTTGCGCCAAGAATAAAGTTTTTGGAGAATGTATTTCTTTTTTTATATATATTTATATTTTGAAAACTCAAGCAACATTAAAATTTTAAAATACTAATATTACGGTATATATTATTTTAAAACCTATATACAACTATAGAATATAAAATAAATCAAATACATATAAGATTTTTTTTTTAAATTTTAAATAATTTATGTTTATAAATTATATAAAATTTAAAAAACCTATTCGTCTCAAATAAGCGAATAGGTTTGTTCCCTTCTTGAATCTGTGGTTCCTGAGTGTCTTCATCGTCTTCACCAGAGTGTCTTCACTCTTTCATCTATAACATTTCCAAATCAGAGAAAATTGACAAGTAATTTCGGAGTAGAGATGAAATGTACAGCGGAGGAAGGAATGCAATGGAATCCTAATGTCCAATCAGCGTGAAGCTGTCCAAGTGGGCGGAGCTCAATAGAATTTCAGGAGGCATTCTAAGTAAAAATACTTTCAAGTAAAAATACTTTCAAGTGTCTAAGTAAAAATACTTTCAAATTTGCAGTAATGCAATGTCTTGCTCTTTTTCATAAAAATTATTATTTAATTTATGAATATGCACTAAAATGTCTTCTATTTTTAGGTCTTTTTAAAAAATTTTATTTCTCACATAGTAGGGAACATCTGCTATAATTCTTAAAATTTTATATTGAAAATTTCGAAGTTTACTTCTTTCTTTTTTGTCAATATTATTCCAAACAGGGGAAGCATAAGTAACAATGGTGCGAAGCATAGAAATGTATAAAGTCTTTTCAATTTTGTGTTAAGTTTTGATTTCTTGCAGATAAGATTTTTTAAGCAACCAAAATCAGCATATGCTTTTTTAGTGACATTATTAATGTTTTTGGTCCAAGTGAATCTAGATGTGAGAGTGAGGCCAAGGTACTTTGCTTCTTTAGCTTGAGGAATTGTTTTATCGAACAAAATTAATTTATTTGCAATTTTATGCTTCATTTTAACTCTCGTCTTTCTTAAGAATATTATTGTTTGTGATTTATCAGCATTAATGATTACTTGCCAGTCTTGACATCATTATTCAATTTCGATAAGTGCATTTTATATTTTCATGAGAGCATGATTAGGATTTGCTGATTCGGCAAGAATAGCAGTGTCATCTGCATAGAATGCAATATTTACTGTATTATTAGTAGAGATTGGAAAGTCATATGTATAAAATAGATATAAAATAGGTCCAAGAATACTGCCTTGAGGAACGCCTGCATTGATATTAAGAGTCAGTGAGGTGACGTCATTTTGCTTAACTTGGAAGTAGCGATTTTTGATATAGTTATAGATTATGTGAATGATATCTGAGTATACATTAATTTTGATAAATTTGAAAATGAGTCCTTCATGACAAACTCTATCGAATGCTTTAGAAACATCTAACATAGTCATGGCTGTATAAAGTTTTTTATGCATGTTATTACCAATTATTTCGGTTATCCTAACAAGTTGTTTGACAATGGAGAGATCTTTTCTAAAGCCATACTGTTGAGTAGGAAGAAGTTTAATGTAATCTTTCAATCAATTTAGAATTATTTTTTCATAAATTTTTCCTAATGTAGGAAGTAAGCTGATTGGTCGAAAATTTTCAGGTTTTCTGGGGTCTTTACCAGGTTTGGGGAAGAGTATTATTGTTGAAGTTTCCCACATTTAGGGGAAGGTAGAAAATTACAGGCAGTTGTTGTAAATCTTGACTAATTTCTTGATATAATCCAATGGAAATATTTTAATCATATTGTTGGTGATGTTATCAGCCCTTTGCGCTTTTTTAACTTTGATATTCTTGATAACTTGAGTTATTTCATAGATGTTCGTAGGTTCGATACTGGTGTATAAGGGAGTATTGCTTATAAAATGAGTTACTGTTTGTTCAATAGCATTTGTAAAGTTAGTATTAATATTTTGATTTGGTTAGAATTGATTATACAGATAATTTGCAAAAATATCCAGCATTTCATTGGTGAATACACATGTCCATTAGGTCCAACAATTTGAGAGTTTATATGATTTTTATTTTTAAGTTGTTTCGCAAGTATCCATACAGAATTATTTTCAGTACTTAGGTTAGTGATCTTGTAATTCCAGCTTTCTTGCCTGTGTTCAGCGCATGATTTTTTGATTAATTAATTTATTTATTATTTAAGGTTTTATAATATGGATTCCAAGTTTTTTAGTACTTCTTTCTAGTGCGATTTCTTTCTTTGATGAGATCTCTGATATTTGTAAGAAGTTTTAGGTAGTTATCTTCATATTTAATATTGGTTGTTGCTATATTCTTCGCTTCAATAATATCTTGATTGAATTAGTTAATATTATCAGTAATGTAATTTTCTAATGATTGTTTATTTATGATGCAGGTTTCACTGATTTGTAAGGTATCTTGTGGATTAACTTGTTTTCTATTGGCGTTATCGTGTAAGATGTTATTGAAAAGTTGACAGTTTGTGCGGGATATAAGTTTATTAATGTTATAATTTTTATTCAGTCCAATGCAGCCAATGACAGGTAAGTGATCAGATGAAAGTTCAATTATAGTGTTAGCAGAGATAGGAATGTTGCTATTAGTTATGAAAATGTCTAAATTATCTCCGTGAGTTAGATGTCGGCTGTAATGGGTGGGTTCTATTGGAGCAATAATTTTAAGATTATTATTTTGAATGATGTTTCTGAGAATTTTTCCATTTTCGTTAGTAGATCTGCATCCCCAAAGTTAATTTTTACAGTTTAGGTCACCTCCAACAATAGTAGGAAATTTATTGTTAATGATAGCAAGGATATCATTTGCTGAAGGTACACTTTGTGGCCTGTTGTAAAGACTTATGAGTTTTAGATTTAAGTTTGGAAGATTAATAATTACAAATGCTTCCTCGAATCCATTTCCTGTAGTAGAACTGAAGTGGGTGGAGTTTTATTATTACTGCAGTTCCTCCTCCTTTGTGGTGGAGTCTGTCCGTTCTGTAAATTTTGTAGTTGGGAACACATTCAAATGTGCTGGGAAACACATTTGACTCCTCAAGTTATTTTGAGGATTCAAATGTGTTTCAGTGAGAAGAATGATGTCTACATTATGTTTATCGATAAATTCTGCAAATTCTGAGATTTTATTAGCGATCCATTTGCATTCCAAGTAGCGATTTGTATTGGTGAAAAGTTACGATTTAAATTATTCATCGTTAATTTGTAAAGTTTCCTCTTTCTTGGCAATTGCCACATTTAGTTGTTTAACTTGAGCAGTGAGTTCGAATATTCCTGATCCTTTGACATAATAAATCAGAGTTTCAAGTTCCGCTATCAATGAGTTGGCTTCATTTATAATATTTTTTTGTTTTATTAATGGTTTCGTTGTTATTTACTAGAGCATTACCGTATGGTAAATTAGGATAAGTGTTTGGCACTATTTTGCTTTTTATTTGTTCAATTGTGTTTTTACTTTTATTTTTTGGAAATTTGCTATATCCTCTGTAGCTAGCAGGATGATTATCACCACAATTTGCGCGTTTTGCAGGAGCAGTAGTAGGTTTTGCGCATTGAGAATGATGATGGTCACCTGCGCATTTGACGCATCTGAATTTATGATGACAGGAAGTTTGCGCATGGTGAAAACCCTGACATCTGAAACATTGCGTGGTACCTTTACGGCCTCAATAGTTTTCAACTTTAATAAATTTATTAAATAGATGAGTTTTATTAAATATTTCTTTAAATTTGTCGCTTTTGGGTAATGTCACTTAATATAATGGTACGTTTATTTTATTGCCGTCAACTTTCTTTTTCATTTGAGTAGTGTTAAGAACTGGGAAGCCTTCAAAAATTATTTCGTTTGTGATTTCTTCAGGAGTATAAATGGGTGGTAGATTTCTAATTACAATTTTTAAATTTTTGTCTTCTGGGAGTAGGAAAGTATGATAAGAAGTATTATTTTCCTCCAGAGGTTTAGTGATTTTACGATGAGTATCCCACGACTCAATTTTTAGTGTAAGGATTTCAGATCCAGTCATCTCGGCAGAATATCCGGAGATATTATTAGTTTTGAATAATTCTTGTAAGGTTTTCCAATTGATGTTCTTGTCTTTTATAACAATGGGAGGAACTCTGTTATTCTTTTTTGCCGGTTGAAATTGAATTTCATCATTTTCACGGTTTTCTGCTTGTGAATTTGAGGCATCATTCCTTTTTTTATTGGTTGTATTAATAGATTCATCATTTTTTCTTTTATTTAAGTTAATCCTGGGTGGTTTATGGGTGATTTGAGGTAAAGGTGGGAAGTTTTCATTATTATTATTTGAATCATCCTCTTCAACCTGCATAAGCGTTTCGAATCTGTTTTCTGTAGGAATTGTAAAAGCCGGAGGGCGATTTACTATTTTAGGTGTAGGTTTAACAGTTCCATGTGTGTTGTCTTTCCTGTGTTGAAATTTGGTGAGTTTTTCCGTCAGCTTAGTGAGCTCAAGACTATGAATGAGTAATAATTCAATGTCATTTGCAGACATAGGTGAGTTGCTAATTTTGTGTATGACGTCTGTAATGAGCCTAATTTTGCTGCTAATATCCTTGTATTCAATGCCCAAATCCGATTCCAGAGATTGTGTCGCAGCCCTAACTGTGGTGGGGGCAGGAGTGCAGTCCCCCGCGCCATTGTCAGCAGACACTGGATAGATTACTTATATTTCTTTGCCTAATACTAGAAATTATAGCATTACAGAATAAACAAAAACTTGCAATTAATGAAATATTATATAAATAATAATATTTTTTATAGATTTTTTTATTAATATTCAAGTACAAAATGTAATCAGTAAAATGCTTATTACTTTAAAATTAACTGTACTCTGTACGTACTAAGAACGGGTAAAGTAACTAGGTAACATCCCTAGTCCATAACTTAATTGCTTGACTCTAGATCAGCCTCTAATTATATGAAGCTGATCTTCGACATTATTTAACCGTACTTCTGTTCAATATTCTGTGTTTCTAGGTATTTATGTTATAATTAAAAATTTATTTTTATTATATATAGTAATAGCTTTGAATTAAAATTCACAAGGACAGTTTTCAAAGTTCTCAATTTTATTATCACAATTTTATTTTATTAAACTTATTCAACTCAATTTCATTAAACTTACATACCTAAATTATGGCATATCTCTAGGTATTTATCAAGCACATGATTTGCTCTTTTTTCATTTATTTTCTGGTAGAAAAGTTAAAAAAGAGAGAAACAATTTTATAAATTATTAATTAAAATTTATAAACTTTGCTCTCAATTTAATGAATGTGCTTATCGAAATTTTGTTAGAATATAAACAATGTGAATGACACTAATAATTATTTATTTAAGCATAAAATACATTGAAATATACAGTTCAAAGCAAACTTGGATTTTCCTTCTAAATGAAGATTTGATTGGTCTTTTTTGGGTATAAATCAAAGGAGCAGATAAGCTTTTTCCTCCTTCTGAAAATGGGCCGAGCTGGCAGCCGAATGGTTAGCGCTCTTGCCTTCGATTCAACAGTTCGTGGGTTTGAATCCCACCTTGGGCATGGATGTTTGTAGTTGTTCGGAAGCCGTAAGTTCCATTTTAAGCCGTAAGTCCCGGTCTAATTAGCCCTCATGTGCAAAAAATAACCGTTGAGCGACAAAAAAACAAACAAACCTCCTGAAAATGGCGCAATTTAAACTCTTTATTCCAAGAGCTTAAAAAAAATCATAGAGTATAGTCTTTCTGTTAAAAATATTAAAAACATTTTTAAATTTTATTAGCCGCCATTAAATATTTTTGAATTTAGATTTAGTCTATTTTTTGTATCGCGTATACCTTGTTTCAAGTGAAGCCCAGCCTCAATATGGTCATCCGTGACATTATTTCGTCGACAACTGGTAGTCTTCGAACGCATCTCAAAATGACAACCAGTGTTACTGCCTTTCTCATACTTTTTCTACTAGAACAGTCTAAGATTTTATTGCTGCGTGTCTAGTAATTAATGCCATTTACTCTTTTTATAAAGGATGAATGTCTTATCAGCTGAAATCGAAGACGAGTAGGACAAATTGTAACACAATATGTGTCTTTAATGCAAGTAGAATTGGTAAAAACAATTGTAAAAAATTTGAGTAATTTTTCTTGATAACACATATAAGGAATTCTTGATTCCATACTATACAAAAGTAAAATGTTATTTATTTACTTATTTATGCAAAGATTTTCAGAATACTTCAATCTGAAATGCAGGTTAGTCATTTTCCACAATGTGAAATTTCTGTAATCTAGATCAACTTCTAATTATTTGAAACTGATCTTTGGCATTTTTAGGCCATAGATTTTCAATTATCGTTATACAGTAAATATAAATATGTGTTTTTATTATGTACACTGGTAGCTCAGAAATAAAAATCACGGCGACAGTTTTCAAAGTTTTGAATTTTATTATGACAGATTATATTTCAATAAAATTTTATCGACATCGCTTATATTATTTCAAACTAAAAAATTTTTGTAACTCATTTATGAAAAAAATGGTAAGCATTTTTTTTTAATATTGACTTGAAATTGTTATAATTATTTTCAATTAACTTTGCTATTAAAAAACAAGTAATAAAATTATTCATTCAGTACAAAAATATAAAATATGTCTCCATAGGTAAGTAACCATAAAAAAAGAATATTATGTATAGTATTTATTACAGATGTATATTGAAATTAGATTAATGAATTAGACAAATTACGGAATTCATCGTGAAGAGTCCAATTTCCTGATGTTAATATCTGTGACTATACACTTTGAAATCCGATATATAAACTGATCGAAAGATATAAATTTTACTACACACCCGAAACATAAATTGCATAACGGATTGCCGGTGCACGAAATAATTGGTTGCCATTTGAAATATTGACTCCTTCCAGCTATATATTACTTTTTTTCAGCTCTTTGTTTGAAAGAGAGTATATTAATTTGTTTCAAAAAAGAAATTGTGACCTCAATTTTCTCTCGAGAACTTGTTAACAAATCTAAGATAGAAGAAAAAGGAAAGAGCTCCCATACCCCAAGTTTTTCTCTTAAAGAATTTCTTGCTTGGTCATACCGAGGACACGATAGCATTATGCAAACCATGGTCTCTCTTTCTCCACAAGAGCACGTATCTGTTGAAGAAAGTCTGAATTTATGTAATTTAGCATTTGTCGGAAAGATCTAGTTCTAACTCTAGCTAGCCACACTTCTTCAAGGTGTGATTTAATTAATTGCGGTGAATTTTCGTGGTAGAAGACATGTGCGAAAAATCAGAGGCATATTTACTTTTATTCCATTCGTAGTTATTATAACTGATAGAAAATGTATTTTGTATAATGGATTTTACGTTCAGGTGTGAAATTGACTGCAGAATGATACTTTTATTGATTTTGCAAAAGCATCTACTTTTTCGTTCCCAATGATTCCAGAATGACCAGAAATCCAAACTAATTGAATAGATTCACAAATCTTAGTTGTATTTACTAAAGCTAATCCGATATGATGTGATCCGAATGATGGTTGGGGAAGAAGTTGAGAGAGTTTTCAACTTGCTTAGACAGGAGAAAAATCTGATAATATGACATAGCTGGAAGGAGAAACACAGAATTCTGTCACCGTCAGATATAAAGCACAAGCCTTTGCTATAAAAATAGAATTTAAGTTATAGATTTGCCCGGAGATATGAGCTATTTCTGCTGTTATAAATGACGATTCAAAGTTTATTGTTTACTTTTGATGCGTCAGTAAATAACAATATGTGATTGGACAATTCAGAAGTATTATGCAGTTCAAAGAGGTCATTAAGAGTATTTGTAAGTAGATTTTTAGTCTGAAAAGAATATTTTCTAAGTAAGATCTTTAAATTAATATTATCACAGAGGCAAGTTTTGAAGGAGAGCTCTTAAAATGTCTGATTCTTGAATTTCATTATCTTCAAGACAGAGGAAGAGCATCAGAGATTTGACTGTAGGCATTATTTCACACAAACTACCAAACGGGTATTTGATAGAAAGTGTAAGGTTTCTGATGTGCATCCTTGTAAGAGATAGTTTTGTCTTAAAGGAAGTGGCAAGCTCCCTGCTTCTTTAAGAAGAAGTAGATTCGGTGTCCAGCGTGGAAGACCTGTAGCAATTCTAAGAACTTAGTGGTATACTGGATCCAAGATTTTACGGCCTGATAAGCTCACAGGTGTAAATATATAACATCTATAGTCCAGGTTATTTGTAATGAATGACTGAACAATTTAAAATAAGGGATTATAGTTTTTGTTCTCCATCTGTTACCTGCAATAGGTTGTAAAAATATTAATTTTCATCTGGATGGATTTTTTTCACTTGAAAATTATAGTTGAAGGTTAAGTTATTTGTAAATTAGAGACCCAGGATTTTTATATGTTTAGATCAAGAGATAGGGGTAGTTGGTATATTGTTAGTTCAAAATTTACAAGATAATTTTTGGAGGAGAAATCTATAACTGAACATTTTGAGGAATCAATTTTTTTAGTTTCCATTCCTTACACCATTGTTCAATTTTTATGATTGCAATCTGCATTTTTCGCTGAAGACTTTCTTGTTATAAATGAGCCGCCAAAAGGATTATGTCATCAGTATAAATAAAACACTGAATGTCAGGAGAGAGAACTTCATAAATATCTGACATATAAATCATGAAAAGAAAAAGAGAAAGAACACTACCTTGAGGGACGCCTCTATTAGAGAAAGTAGGTTGAGTAAAAGTTCCACGCCATTTCACTTGAAAACTTCTATCCGATATCTTTATTGGATTCTTATCCAATATCCAGTGATCAGCATTTCCTCTGATCTTGAAATTGAAGATCTTATAAATAAGACTGTCTGGCCACACTGAATCGTAAGCTTGAGATATGTCCTCAGTTGCGCATATGATATATTTTCTCTGTGAGCGTAAAGCAATAATATGATGATGAGGCATAAAAAGAACACTATCGCAACCTCTATAAGGCATAAATCCATGATGATTTGGATGAAAATATTTGGAAAAAGAGATATGATTTAAATACTGTCTTCCACATGACCTTACGTAGAACATATATAAAAGATAGTGGGCGATAAGAATTTAATGATATAGTAACTTTCCGAAATTTTATTACTGAAATTATGATACATTTTTTCCAAGACGGTAGAACAGTTCCGCTTAGCCAAGAGTTATTTGTGAGTGACAAAAGGTATCGTAAAACTGTGTTTGATAGACCTTTCAAAATTTTAGCTGATATTAAATCAGGACAAGAGCTAAAGTTTTTTAACATTTAGTAATCACCAGTTGGAGTTCTAAGAGAGAGAATGGAGAGTTATATTCTAAATAAAAGTTTGTTTTGTTTTTCTTGAATTTATCAAGATAGTTTTTGACTAAAATTTGGAATTGATTTATAGAAACAAGTCCGTTATTAGTAATTTGAGTGTTAATTGAATTGAAGAAGCCAGTCCATAAAATTTTATCGCAGGAAGTACCTTTGGAATAATTTTAATTATAGATTTATGAAAAAATAAGCTAAATAGTTAGGCGAAACTTTTCCATAAACCTATTTACTTAATCTTCGAGTACTCTGAACAAGTCTTTCAAAAATTTATTTAAAAATAAAATTTATTTTACCAAATTTATTTCTTAACATATTATTAATCCATTCATATAAAATATAAACTTGTAATTTCAGTTATTTTTATGCTCATGTTGCATTTAACTATATAACTTATACTGCTTATTAGTTATATGTTTAAAAAATTCTGGGTTTCCATTTTAAATACCTTACGCTTTATTAGATCTTACATGTTTTCTATTTGCATTGAAATGAAAAAACAATTTGATTAATTGGAAGTTTGAATTAATCCAAGCCAGTCTACCCTTTCACTTAATGAATGGGGCTGCTTGTCGAGAGGTTTATGCTCTAACTTTAGATTCAGCAATTTGTAGGCTCAAATCTACATTGGGAAAGTATGTTTGAAGTGGTTTGAAATCCACTTTAAACTGTATAAGTCCTATGTGTAATAAGTGTATCCTCACAGCAAGAAAAGATTTCTTAAGGAAAAAATATTCCAACTATTTCTTATTTACTACAAGTTCCAGTTGCTAAAATTTATCATTGAATTGGATGTTTTATAATAATTTTCATACTTTCTTTAACCAGTTAAAGCTTTAAATTTTAATTTTATTCTATTAAATATTTGTTATGAAAAAAGTATTGACATGTAGTATTCTTTATTCTTTTAATTCAAAAACAAGACATATTTAAAAGTTCTGCAAAAAAAAAAAAAAAAAAAAAAAAAAACATTTCAAGAAAATATTGATATTGATTTGAACATAAAAAACTATTTTGATTTAGGGTTTTGAATTCTATTAATATAATGTGACTAAAACTTTAAAAATATTAAAAAAATGTTAATATACCATTATAATTTGTAAAACAATTATAAAAGTTAATATTTAAGATAAATTAACAATATATATATATATATATATATATATATATATATATATATATATATATAAGAATTTATAAGCGTTTTGTTGTTAATGCTTATATATATATTTGAAATTGTGTGTATTATTTGAGTAAAAGAAAATTGAAAGAGGATAATAATCAGGAGTTTAAAATAAGTTGTAATAATACTTTTTCACATTAATTTCAGTAATGCCTAACTTTGCTTCACGCGTGGAAGTAGCAGTTGAGGCTTTGAGTTCAAATCCAGCTAAAGAAGTAGATGAAAATGAATTTATTGATGCTTCTCGTCTTGTTTATGATGGTGTGCGTGATATTAGGAGAGCTGTTTTGATGAATAGGGTATATTATATTTCATTTATATTGAATTATTTTAATCATCACCAAGAAACATTTAATTTAATTTTCCTATAATTTTACAGACAGCAGAAGAATTAGATTCTGAAACTGAAATTGAATTTGAAGCAAATACCTCAGAGACAAAAAGCAAATGTAAGTTTTTTATTATAATTTGATAAATTATCTAATTTGTGGAAGTCTTGTTCTTTTATTTTTTCATGTTTTAAGAATCAATTCTTTATCTACATATTTAAATTAACATGAGTTTTCTTTTATAGCTAGTGCACATACAGATTTTGATGAATATCCGGAAATTAGTGGCATTAACAATACAAGGGTATGTTTGAGTTTTTAAACATTCTTGAATAACTTATACATTTATAAAGAATAGATTATGCATTTCTCTGATTAGATTATGCATGTCTGGCAATACAGATATATTCTCATATTTTAACTTTGAAATAATGATGGTTGATTATTGTTTCGATTTCTTGATATTGCTTGATTTTTAACTGTGTTTTTACTTCAATTAATGCTAAAAGTTTTTTCAGTTTTCTTGATAGTTTATGGAAAGGAGTCCTTTTAAATTTAATTTAATTGTATTTAATCGATAATTTTAAAAAGCTTATTTGTGAGAGGAAAATGCGAGGAGAGGTTACAAAAATCCTTTTATATTAAGAAAGTAGTCCTTTTGCCTTATAATTGTTTAACTGTAACTAGGAATGAATTGTTCTAATTATATATGAACATGTAAACTTTTAAATAGTGAACATTAAATTATCACATTAAAGGTAACTCTAAAATTCCTAAAATTACTGACTAGCCTATGCATAGTAGTATTAAATCAATCTTTCAATGCATCTCCCAATACAAAAATACAACCATCTGATTTGATCATAGTGAACCCGTGTCATGTATCTAAATAAATGTTTCATAAACATGTGATTGCGCAAGATGTCAATTATGATTCTGTTATCTAAAATAAGTTATGACAGATAATATTGTAACTTTTGAATAGCTAACAGAAATGCAGCTGTTGTTGAATTTCTGTTCTGTTTTGAAAAGTGAAAGAAAATCATTTCTAAATAACGAAAACTTTTATACCATTAACATATATTTAAAACATAAATGTATATTTCTTGTGTTATTTATAAAAAGCATAAGAGTACTTACTCATTGGTCAAGGAGTTGGGTAAAAAAAATATCTGAAATTTTTCTTATTCAATTTATATTTTTATAATATTTAATTTGAATTTGTAGGATGCATATCGTTACATTTCTGAAGAAGACAAGCAGAAAATTGCTGCTCAGGTTGAAAACTTCCGTACTGAAAAAAGCAAGTTTGATAGAGAAGTTGCTAAATGGGATGATACTGGTAATGATGTTATTGTTCTAGCTAAGCAAATGTGTATGATAATGATGGAAATGACAGATTTCACTAGGTAAGATTTTTCTTTTAAATTTTAATTATTTTTATTTCTAATTTTTAAGTAGAAAATATTGTTTAAGATATATGTAATTCATATTAATTAATAATTTCACTTCTTTAATTAGAGGAAAAGGTCCTCTAAAAACAACTATGGATGTCATTAATGCTGCTAAAAAGATATCAGAATATGGTACAAAACTAGATAAATTAGCTAGACAGATAGCTGATCAGGTAATTTAAAAAATGAATATTTTTATCATCAAAAGAAACCATAGATAAAAATAGTTGTTGATACAAAGACAATAGTTATTTCCGTTTTTAATTACTAGCATTGTATTTCAGTGTCCAGAATCCAGTACTAAGAAAGATCTTTTAGCTTACCTTCAGAGGATAGCATTATATTGTCATCAATTGAATATCACCAGTAAAGTGAAAGCTGATGTTCAGAATATATCTGGAAGTCTTATTGTATCTGGTGTAAGTAACTTAAAGTTCTTAGTGAAAAAATATCTTTTATTAAAATTTAATCATTTGACAATATTAAGCATAAGTTAAATTTAAGAATTTGCAAAGTGAGTAGATTTTCTGTCACAAACAGGTATTCTTGAATGGATGGTAATGACATTTCATTAAATTTTAATGTAATACTAGAATACTTTATTTTATTTAAGTATTAGAGAAAAAAATTTATTATTACTGAGAGAGAAAAACATGTAGTAATAAAACTGGAGGATGTTTCAAAAATGAAAAGACTTTACTTTCTCTAAAAACGATCCATATTAATAATACATATGTATGTTATAAATATTTTTCTTTTGCATGAATTTATTTTAGAAACATTTGTGTTTAAAGGTTGTTTAAAAAAACCTATTTTAAATAACTTTGATAAATGATAGGTTTTTAGTGTCCACTTAGCTGCTTTTTATCACTCATTAGAATTTACGAGATTCTTACAAAATTATATTTATTACATAAAAAGTCTTTTTTTTAAAGTTAGTTTAGTTTTCCAAAAATCTTCTAATATAATGTTTTGAATTATTAGCTTGATAGTGCCACTTCATTAATTCAAGCTGCGAAAAACTTAATGAATGCTGTTGTCCTTACTGTCAAAGCCTCCTATGTAGCATCAACTAAGGTGAGATTATTTTATTTTATTTGATATTTATAAAAGTTTGGTTGTTGGCTATAGTTGCTATTGCAAATAATATCTAAATATATAAAATTGTATTATAGAGCTTAAGTACAGAATATGATTCTACATATTTTATGTTAGGATAAATTTGTCTTTGAAAATAGATTGTGTAAAGAAATGGGTGCTGAAATTTTTCAAAACATTTTTATATACTTTTTTCCTATCTTCAAAAGCCATGAACAAATATTTTCAAATAGTTTGTTTGTTGACTTGATACTTTATCTTGTAAAAGTATTTTTCTCACATGTGAGCAAATATGCTTAAAAACTAATCTTTATGTCTACTTTATTGATGATGAAAGTATTATACTGGAAAAAATACATTTATACTGGAGTCAGAGGAAAATGAATTTCTGATAATGTTTAGAATTTATCAGGATATTTTATTTGTTATCTGCACATCAAATTAAAGAATCAAAACTTCTAATCTGTTGTTGAAGATATAATTTCATGATTGCAATTTTCTTGGAATGATCTTTTCAAGGTTCCTCAGTAAATTAAATATTTTTAAATAAACTGTTTAATAATTTAAGTCTTAAAGATTATGAATGAACAGAAAATTTTAGAATGAGTATCTTATTTGTTTGAGGTCTTTAACTCACAAATGTTTCATTTCAAAATAATTATTGTATGTTGTGAAAATATTTAGTTGTATAAAATGCATATAAATCTTAATCTAATGTTATGATTTTCATTTTGTTTTACAGTATCCAAGAAGTGTGCAAGTAGCTGTAAGTATTTCCTTTATAAAATTCAATTTTCGTAAAATTAGTTTAATTTTTATTTTATTTATATTTTAAAGAGGTAATATCATTCCTGTCTATTCTTTAGATTGTAATTTTATTAATTTAGTATAATAAAAATATAGATTCTGAAAACTGTTTTTAAATCAAAATCAAATAAAATGGTGGAGAATTTATACAATTTTATGTAGTGATAAATTACACTTTACATTAAGGCTATAGATCAGTTTCTGAATCTTTTAGTCGTATGAAATAATAATATAAGCTAATAAAATCATAATCTGAACATGAAATATATATAAAGGAGAGTTTTTTTTTAAATAAAAGTTCCTATATAAATTTAAAAAGTCATTTCATTTCTTAATTTATTCATTGGAACAAGTTCTTATGAAGTGGAAAATATAAGCATTAAATTATTTCTTGTTCTTAAAATTGAGTCAAGATTTTAACACTATAAGAAAATTTATATTAAATTTAATGTAATAAAAAGTTGCATTTTAAAAAAAATTTTACTTAATCAGAAAATTATTATGAGGTATACTAACATATTTGACATTGAGATTTCATAAATCAAAGTTATTTGCATCAGATTAGTTGTTAAAGTCTTTTGTTTACTTATAACATAAACATTAATTTGATTGAAATTAAATAAGCCTGCAGTGTCAAAATTTTAATTGTTACACTTTATACTTCAATGAAAATTCTGCTTCATTAGTTAAATATATTTCTAAAAGAATTTCTTCTTCTTCGAGTTGGGTTTGTATGTCATTGAGCACCTCTGCTTTTATCAGCATTTTGTAGTCTTAACTCCAAACCCAATGTTTCTTAGTTCCATTTGCTCGGATCACCCACTTTATTAATAAAGTCTGATAGCCCTTTAATGGAATCTAGGTGTAACTCTCTAGTATGGATGATGCCTAAAGAGGTTAATCTAGGGAGGGCAAGAGCCTCGCATTCATAAATGATATGCTTGGCCGTTTCCTCTTGCATATGACATTTCCTGCAGATAGGATCTTGCTGAAACAGTCCCATTTTATGGAGATGTTTTCTGAAATAGTAGTGCCCAGTTATGAAGCCTACGATTAAACGTATCTTCTGCCTAGAGCATCTTAGAATTTCATAGGAAATCCTCGCTGATGATCTACAGATCATACCTTTAGCGTGGGTTTGACCAGGAGATTTGAGCCAAGCTTCATACATCTTCCGTTTTTCCCATCTGCGAACATTGGTTTTTGCGGTCTTCAAATTGATCCCACAAAAAGGTTCTGGACCAATGGGAACAAAAGACGATCCTTGTTTAGCAAGCTCATCAGCCCTTTCATTGCCTTCGATACCTTTATGCCCTGGCACCCATACAAGGATCACCCTGTTTCTAGTTGCCAGTTCTGTAAGAAGGTTTCTACACTCCAGAATCATTTTAGATTTGATTTCGAAGGAATTAAGCGCTTTTAAAGCGGCTTGACTGTCACTGAAAATGAGAATCCGCTTATCGTAGTAGCCCTTCTTCATATTCAGTTGCAGACAGTGGATAATGGCCAAAACTTCTGCCTGGAAGACCGAAGCGTATCGCCCAAGGCTTACAGACAAGCTGATTCTTGGTGACACGCCACAAACTCCCAGACCTGAGAGGCTGTTCTTCAGTGATCCATCTGTGTACCAGATTAGATCTCCTGTTTTAGTTTCAAACATGTTGTTATCCCATTCCTCTCTAGTTGGAAAAACTACATCAAATGTCTTGTCAAACATGTATGTTTTTTCCATGATGTCAGATGGCATCAGAAAAGTAGGGTCTTGAAATTTCCTGGTGATGCCCTTGTGCCCTTTGGCAACAGGCTGGTCATACCAGTGGTTTTGCAGCTTCATTCTGTATGCATTCAATCTTGCAACGCTGCATATGAAGATGTCCAAGGGAGTCAGATCCAACACAACCTCCAATGCTCTGGTTGGCGTGGTGGAGATTGCTCCTGTGATGCAGAGACAGGCTAGTCTTTGTAGACTCCTCAATCTGTCAATCACAGTCTTCTGTTCCACCTTATGCCACCAGATCACACAGGCATATGTGAAAATGGGCCTGACAAAAGCTGTGTACATCCATAGCATCAGTTTTGGATGTAAACCCCAGTTCTTACCAAGCATTCGCCTGCAAATCACAATGCTTTTCTTTGCTCGGTTGATCCTATCATCAATGTGCTTATTCCAGGTGAGTTTCTGGTCTAAATAGATGCCCAGATACTTCACCTCTGAAGCCACATTGATTTCAACATCAAAAAGTCTTGGTATGAAAAAACCTTTCCGTTTCTTTTTGCGTGTAAAAGGTACAAGGTAGGTTTTCTGAGGATTAACCATCAGGTCCCTATCCATGCACCATTGACCTACATAACTTAGAGCATCCTGCATGAGATGACAAGTTATGTCAAAATCTTTACCAAGGATAAGGATGACAATGTCATCAGCATATCCCTGCGTATAATAGCCCTTATCATTTAGATGTTTTATAAGGCTATTTACAACTAGGTTCCAAAGTAATGGTGACAGAACACCTCCTTGAGGACAACCTCTAGTAGTCTTTTTTTCAAATGATTCACCGAAGATGTTCATTTGTATATATCTATCCGAAATTAAGGCCTCAATCCAAGTACACAGGGTCTGATTAATCCCTGCCCCTCTAAGTGCATTGAGGATGGATGGATGGGAAGTATTATCAAAAGCACCCTGGATGTCGAGGAAAGTTGCCAAGGCAATATCCTTTTGATCCAGAGTGGCTTCAATCTTGGAAACTAGCTGATGTAGAGCAGTCTCTGTAGATTTGCCGGGTTGATAGGCAAATTGAAGAGCATGCAAGGGACTATTTCTACCCAAGTAATCTCTAATATGCCGATCAATGATTTTCTCCATAATTTTAAGAAAGAATGAAGAAAGACTGATTGGTCTGTATGACTTGGCCTGGTCATAAGTGTC
The DNA here is from genome assembly GCA_037975125.1 of Latrodectus hesperus. Taxonomy (NCBI): domain Eukaryota; kingdom Metazoa; phylum Arthropoda; class Arachnida; order Araneae; family Theridiidae; genus Latrodectus; species Latrodectus hesperus. The sequence goes on from JAJQOW010000542.1 coordinate 78,931, forward strand.
CTTGCCAGGTTTTGGAATGAAGACAATCCTAGTCTTTTGCCATGTCTTTGGTATATATCCCAGGGCCAAACTAGTTCTATAAATTCTAGTTAGCATTGGTATGACAACCTTCTCTGCCTTCTGGATCATGATGGGCATAACTCCATCAGGCCCAGGGCATTTTAGAGGTTTAAAGGCAAAAATTGCCCATTTAACAATGTTGTAGTTTATGATATTTTTAGCGATGGTCCATTGATTGCTATTGACTCTTTGCAAAGAGCCAATGCAATGTTCCCCTTCGTTGCTATAAATATCTCTAGCTCCCGGGAAGTGGGTCCTGGTCATAATTTCCATAACCCCTTTTCCGGAAGCAGCAAAATTACCCTCCTCGTCTTTTAGGGTACCAACCAAAATAGGTTCATCCCTTTTAAGGAGTTTCTGGAGTCTAGCTCCTTCAGAAATAGAATCTATCTCGTCACAGAACTTTCTCCAGGAGTTAATTTTGCTTTTTCTAAACAAGTTTGTTATAAATAGTGAGGGCCCTTTTATAGTTCTCCCATTCACCATTTTTCTTAGCTTTGTTAAAAGTTTTCTAACATTTGCTCTTTCGGCAGCTAGAGAGTCATTCCACCAAGGGCATTGGAGTTTAGCTCTTCTAGTGCGAATGGGGCAATTGTTATGATAAGAATCTAGACTACTTCTCTGTAGGAGATCTGCTGTAACTTCTAGATCGTAGTTGTCTCTAATAGGTCTGTTCCCGAGCTCAATCAACCCAGTCAGTTCTTCTTGGAATTTCTTCCAGTCCGTCCTAACTGGGTCTCTGAATATGCGATCCAGACACACATTAGAGTGAATTTCAAAATGGATGTTTTGATGATCTGAACCAGAAGGTCTGTCATCTACTTTCCAGTATTTGATATTTTTACTAATCAGCGTTGTCGCTATAGTAATGTCAATTACTTCAGATCGATTGGAAGTAATAAAAGTTGGTTTGTTGCCCACATTTAGAATATCGAACCCATAGTTTAGAATAAATTCCAAAAGGTACTCACCTCTTTTATTTGTGTCCGTACTTCCTCAGACAACATGATGAGCATTACAGTCTAGTCCTAGGACTACCTGTAAGTTGTTATTACTGCAAAAGTTCATGAGCTTGTGCATGGAATGGTCAGGTGGAGCCTTCTCTTCATAGGGCAGGTATCCAGAGCCAAAAACAATTTCCCTGTCCCTACCCTCTATGTTGAGTCTGACTTTCACAGCTGTCAGGTCCCTAAGAATAAATTCAGAGAGGGGAAGAACCTCAATGTTTTTATGTAAGAGTATACAAGTTCTAGCGTTACCATTAGTACAGTAGATAAGCTTACCTTTAGTTCCTTTGAGACCACTGATTCTTCCCCTAACCAACCAGGGTTCTTGAATCCGGGCCAGGTGTATATCCCCAGCAAGAAACTTCTTACTGAGGTTAGTAGTACCACTTCTACTGTGGTGGAGGTTGGCTTGAACTACCTTCACCCCCATCAGCAGGAGCAGGTTTATCAAGTACTTTAGCCTGCACATGGTGAAGTCCAATATGAAACCTATATCCCCTTACACGAAGTGTGGCAGCATCTAGTTCAGGCACACTAAGAACGATGGTCCGCCCAGATGGGTCGTTCTTAATGTTAAGAACGTTCCACTCCAATGGAGTGACCCCACCGTTCTGAGCCTCGATTTTTCTCAGGAGCTCTTTAGGTTCCAATTCATTACAGATTTTTGGCAATTTTGCAATTATCTTGGTGGTTCTGACAAGTTTCCTTGCCTCACCCACCAAGAGTTTATGTTCTTGTCAAGGGCTTATATCATTGACATTCTGTTCCAGCCACTTTGAGCTCTCCAGATCTGCACAATTGATAATAAGAGCCCCGTTTTCAAGTTTACAGGATAGGACGGTTGGGACAAAGCCCTCCTCATTCCTTCCTATTTTCCTGGTTAACAAGAGTTCCATGTCATAGGCCTGTTTCTCTGTTAACCGTTTTTTCGGATGACCTTCTAAGAGCACGGACATCTTGATCGCCGTGAGAGCCGCCCTGTAAGTAAATCCCTCAGGTCTTTCTCTCCTGGCAGCCTTTCCGACCTTGCCCTGGTTCATCCGGTTGGCAGGACGCTTCTCGCCTTTGGTTGCCTTGGGTTTTTCAACCCAAGTCCCCTCAGCGATTTTGCGCTCCTTCACCAGCCTCTTTTTCTGTGCACCAGATATTCTCTTTTTAAGCTTGATTCTGGTCAGAGAGTCAGTCATGCTAGAGATAGCTTCCTGACTCTCACCAGAAGAAGATGGTTTGGAGGTCATTTCTACCTCCTGTAAAAGAATTTCATGTTTAATTATTGATAAAATATAAAAACTCTCAATATAAGAATTTTAATTGAGTTATTGATATATATTAAAAACCTACATTTTAAAATGCATAATAGATAAGGGCAGCATCAACCTTGGTGACAATTTTGATCATAATTATAAAAGAATTTTAAAATTTAATTTATCAATTAAAAAGATGTTTAATTGTAGATCATTGAAGTAATGTTATAATAATTATATGAGGAAAAATTTATTGGTTCATTGTTGCTCTGTTATTTGTGCAATTTGTTAATTTATATCACAATTATATCCTTTACTTATGATCATGAATTACTGAAATTTTGTCAAGTAATTAAAATAAATGAGAAGAAAAATAATTTTAAAATAATTTCTTTTTCAGTCACCAATTGTAGTTTGGAAAATGAAAGCTCCAGAGAAGAAACCTCTTGTTCGCCGTGAAAAACCAGAGGAAGTCCGTGCTAAAGTTCGTAAAGGATCTCAGAAAAAGCATATTGCTCCTATCAAGGCACTAAGTGAATTCCAAAGTCCAGCTGAAAGTGTGTGATTGCCAGAAAAACTTATTTAAGTAATCAGTGCCTATGGCCACAGTTTTATGATTTGCCCCAATTTGGGTAAACAAGTCAGAGAATTCTGATGTTTTTCCATTACCTCTAGTGTCTTTCCACTTTTGTCCTTTCAACTCAAAGAAAGAGAACTTCAATAAAATTTTAGCATTTATTTTTTAATTGCAGAAAGGTAATAACCCATTGTGAAACTGTTGAGTCTTGCTTTTTATTTCTTTTTAAATTGTACTTATGTTTGAGATGTGGGTAGTGTGTATTTTGTATTTCTAAATTTTATATACATTTTATATATTTATACATTACTTCTGTAGGTTTTTCATATATGCTTTAACTTAGGTGGCATTCCTTTTTTCACTGGCATCTATTTTTGTTTTCCTGGTGGCATTTGAATGTTTTATTTCCACCTTGAAAACTTAGTGATTGTGAATACCTTGTGATGTGTTTTTCTTGCAGTTTGTTATTCATGTGTGTCTTTTCATATGCTGTATTTCAAAATAAGCAAATTGTATACTGTGACTATTACCATAGTGTGTTGTAATGAATAGCAATAAAAAATGTATTGTGTATTCAATTTAAAACATTTTTGTTTTCTAAATATTCAATCTAGTATATTATTTATTACCCATAACTGAATAACTCAAAGCAGTGTAATGTAGTCCATTTTGTTCTTTGATGAATTTATGGTATGAAAATAATTGAGAAATATATATTATTTGATATACCTTGAGTTATATCAATTTTTAACCTTCTATTTTGTAAATTCTTTACTTTGTATATTTTTTGTATTTTGTGTTAAATTTCTATATTACAGAATATTGTTGGACAAAAATTATATCATTATATATTTTGTGCAGTGAGAGATTTTTCTGTTGTTTCTTTTGCTTTTTATATTTTATAAGAAAATTTTAATATAATCGCTTGTGTTAAAAAATGTATATTTAAAAATTATTGTAGAAAATCACTTGTTGAAAGTTAAATGAAAAATAAACTTTCAATAAAAATCAATATGCTATTCATTTTTATTATATTATATGTATAAATATACACATTGGCACTGGTAGTCAAAATTGTTAAGTTACTCTTACACAATCAACTTTGATTTAGAAAGCCATTTATATATAATTTTAATAGTTGCATATTGTCTTTTCATGAAGTAAACTAATATTTGAAGTCCATCTTTCTTAATCACAGGAGACCAATCACTATAGCCTCACTTGCTATAATCCACTTGCATTTTAATTGATGAGTGTTTTCTTCATTCTAGTAAATTCAAACATTACTAAATTTTCAATAGGACTCAGATCAGGATTTTTCCTGGTCAGGATAGTAAATCTATGCTTTTATTTTTTAATTATTTACATATTTTGTGCCATATGGCATGGAGCTGAATCTTGCTGAAAATTAATTGTGCTGTATTGATGAAGAGATTCTGGATAGAACATATATATTTTGGCACCAAGATTGTATCGATGTATTTTTTAAGGCAGGATTCTGTTAATCACATAAATTCCTTTCATTTGATTAATAATTAAATTTCTTTTAGTTTGATGTATAAACATTTGTATTTAAAATATAAGCACCCACAAAATTAGAAAAAGTTTCATAAAGTGTCCACAGTTTTAGCCACTACTGTGTATACACTTGTAGATAACTATTAAGGTGAAAATGCTTCTCAAAATATTAATATTATTTAATAATTCTTGTAAATTAACACACAAATACTTTCTCTAACTATTTAAAAACATTATGTAAATGCAAGTAATTGATTATTTTCTCCTCTTTGTAAAACAAAAATTTTTCTCCATTGAATATATTGTGAAGAAATTCCAAAATTATCGAATAATACAAAGTTACAGTAATTAAATGCTTATTAAAGTTAGTAGTTACATGAACTAAATTTAGTATTATATTATCAAACTATATATCTTTTGAAAATGATAGATAAGAAAAAATAGCTTTACATTTGCTTAAAAAATTGCACCAGCTCTGTTTTGATAAGTGTATTTCATGCTGAATTGTTTTAATTCAAAATATGAATGCATTTTGTTTGATATCTTTAATTCACTTATTGGTTAAACGTTTAAGAATAATAACTGTGTGAGTTACACATTATTTTATCACTTGTATTTCAATGAAAATTGTTTCGGAGTTAACAATACTGTATTAACTGGCCCATAAGGCCAACCTTCTCTTTTATATGCCTTTTTGAAGTATAAAACTTTATTATTCATCATGTGATGATTTTACAGTACTTTAAGTATAATTTAATTCACTACTTGTCAAGATTTTATTTACATTAAAAACGAATTTTTTCGTTCCCTGAAGTTTTAACAGTAACATTTTTGTAACTTTGGAAGCCATAGTTTTGTTTGAAAGGACAACAAAAGTCAGAAACCTCGTCCATTTTTCCTATTTGTGCAAGTACAAAATTTTCTCATTATCATGCATCAATGATGAATCTAGGAAATTCAATGTTTTCCCTATTTCCATTCTTTTAAAAATATGCTATGTGTAGCTTAAGCTAATGAATGTGTTATTGAAAATTGTCATAATAGTGTTTTGCACATTAATTTGAAATTTATTTAATGCAGAAATTTAACATTTCAATAATAGCTGTTAAAAATTTAGCTAATCAATGTAATTTCATTTTTTTGTGTATCCAAAGAATAGGAATGAAAAAAGAAGTTAATAACTTTAGGCTATATATTAAAAATTTTTGGAAAAAGTAATCTAAACGAAACTTTCTTGAAAATTGGAAACATTTCTGATGAATCGGAAATATTATTTATTCAAAATATTATACCCAATACTGATGTGTTCTGCAAATATTTTATATATTCTTTTGAAATTCTCGTATGCTTTACGAAAATAAGAACTGACAAAAAAAACAGTCATTACTGTGCATTCACATTTATAATGCAATTATTCCATTATAAATATTTGATATTTATTTAATTGTTCAAAATAATTTTATAAATATTCAATTTTGAAAAATATCTTATTCTGAAATATTCCAAATTTTTTGTATTTCTGTGGCTATCAACTACACGATTTTGGGTGATAACAAGAGATAGTCACAAGGGAACTAGAAGAATGGTTTAGAATAATTTTTACAGCCCTGCAAATAAAATTCAATATCCAAACCCAAATTTCGAAGATCAACTGGGCTTACGCAAACTATCAAAAGCGGCTTGCTGATACTGATCTACGAATCAGACATCTTGTGACATCCATTAATCGCAAATTTCCTTTCAGAAATGCTGATGGCTGTAATGGTAGACTATCCTCTTCCAGGATAAGTTTTGTTTCTTTTCTAAGTTATATTATTCACCAAACATTGATCAGAAGAATTCTGGTTCCTAACGCTTAACAAGAAAACTCTATATTGGCCCTATTTATAAAATAATGTTATGAAGTAACATTATATATAATAAGCAGACGCATTTTCATTCTTTGTACATCGGCAGTTAAATTCATTACTGATATGACTGTACAGGTATGGCCATCTCTTTTTTGAAAACATTCCAAGAACTATTTTAGAGTTGGATAACGTCAGTCACACAGCATAGTGCTCATCATTTTGGAAACAATCTGCACTGAACTTGCATTTTACTAAAGCTTATTGCATCTCCCACTGGATTGTCACTGAGAATGTCTCTTAAGAAAAAATATGACTTTCATTCCTTAGCTACTTAGCCTGCCTATGATAACCCATTCATATAAGGAAAGGACAATGACAAAGTATATCCATGCCCGAAATTGAATTCGAAACACGACCTTCCTATCCGCTGTCAGGCACGCTGGGTACTAGACAGGGTGGGCGGCCGATCAAAATATTGTTAGCATGTGAATAAATACGCAAAAAAATGATATTCATTATTTTGAAGTTAACGTTTGGAACATGTTTAATAAATATTGTCACATTTTCGCAATTCATTATTATCGATAACAGGGAAAGTAATTCACTTTATGTAACAATTCTTTGTTGAGCTAAAATTTTGGATAAAAACAATTACTGTTTAAAACATATGTTTGAATGGTCTAAATGGTTTACATAAATAAAAAATAGAAGTTTTCCATGCTATTTTTTGAATAATAACAATTTCAAATATTTTTTCTCAACGAAAATTTATGAAACAATTTTTAAAAATGATTATTCCAAATTTATTTTATATATTAGTAATTGCTGTTTATAAAAATATTCTCTTTTGTAGATATAACCAAATATTGATTTTTTCCCCTCAATAAAAATGTATGAATGAGCTCTAAATAAATCTTTAAAATTTATTTTATACTTTAATTATTGCTATAAATTTATTTTATAAAAATATTCATTGGTAAATAATTTTAGTTGAAAACTTTTTATTAATGCAGTTGTAATAAAATATTTTATGCATATGTATGTTAGAACTTTTTTCATTATCATCCATGGTGCAACAGCAGCTCGGGGCATTCTGTACAGATGTTTCCAACCACTTCTACTAGCTGTTAAACTCTTCCTATTCTTTTTTCTGAAGTCAGGCTGTCCTCTTTAACTGCATCTAGCATCGAAGTTTGGTCTTCTTATGTTATATGGTCTAGATAAAAATACTTCCTTTGCCGTATTGTAAAATTTTTTCAATGAATGAAAAATGTAAGCTTAAATCTAGAAAATAGTACCTTGCTCTGTCACCACATAGACAACAGCCTTGTTAGACTTAAAATTGCTTAAGATTTTTATATTATCCACAGTGTTGTCTCTAGCAAGCACTTTTCAAGTGTCACAATTACGTTAACCTACAGATCTGTTTATATATATATATATATATATATATATATATATATATATATATATATATATATATATATATATATATATATATATATGAAGATATTTATATTCTCCAACATTTTAATTCCTTCATTAGCCTGAAAGATAACCACTTAATCTTCTAAGTTATTTTTATTTTTGAAATGTATTTTAACTTTTAACTGAAGATTTATAAGATTATTCTGTTTCAATCAACTTCTGCCAATACTGTATAAGAAATGAGGTTTGAAGGTTTGGAACTGTGGTTTTCAGTGTAGTCATGCGTAAGTTCGAATTTAAGCATAGTTGAGATGTTTGTAATTAAAGCGAAAATTTTAATTTTACAGTCTAATTAAACTTAAAATTCAAAAGAGACCGGCCTTTCATACACCTTATTTTTGTTAAAATGTTATTTAATAGAATGCGACATTATAACATCTATTAGCATTATAAATTTTACTATTAAAGAGCATAATTTTAATCACTGTTACTTAAAAATTTAAAAATTAGTTTCAATGTAAATAGTTATATTTATGATAAAAGTTATTTATTTAAAAAAAATAGCTTTATTTGATAATTGTAATAATCTTTCTGACCCTGTTTCCATTAAATTGTAGTAATGTAATCACGATGAGTACCTAATACAAATAATAGATGCTAACACTTCGATATTGCGTTCTGTTTTGTCTATTATTCAATGTTCATCGACAATTGCCATTATATTAGGTTGGTGCGTATGAAATGTCGGATTCTTAAGTGATTGCATAAAGCTGCATATCTTTCTTCAAAAGCTGTTTATTCAATCAAAGTATGCTCCATTCGCTTCAATACACTTCTCCCAACGAGATTTTAAAGCGTAGATGCCTGTCTTAAAAAATTTTGGTCTTTAGAATTAATAAACTCTGATATCGAGTTTTTTAGACTGTCTTCATTTTCATAGTGTTTGCCCCTTAAAAACAGCTCTAAATGCTTGAAAAAATGAAAATCGGTCGGCGAGAGATCCGGTGAATATGGTGGATGCTGCAATGATGAGCATACGTTTAACCGATCCAGCTTATTTCGCTCTGTCAGTGCGTGCGGTACCCACTTGTCCATCTTCTTAACCTTGCCAATCTCAGAAAGGTGTCTCAATATCGTTGTATGGTCAACTTTCATCCTGATAGCAAGTTCCCTCGTGGATACGGCTGGATCCGCTTCCACTAGAGCCTTCAGGTCATCATTCTTCACAGACGTTTTGGGTCTTCCGCGCGGCTCATTTTGCAGTGAAAAATCGCCAGTCCGAAATTTTTCGAACCAACGTTGCACTTTCCGATCGTTAACCGTATTCTCCCCAAACGCTTGGTTTATGTTGCGTGCAGCTTTTGCAGCACTATTACCAAGTTTGTACTCATATGAGAAAATGACGCGAATGTCGGCAGAATTCATATCGGCAATAAACTCAAAAGAAATAAAAATGGGAAGACCTTCGAGAAAACCTATTTTGCTGAAATGAGTCTCTGGCAATGGACAATACGAGTATGAATGAGGTTATGCCAAATACAAAAGTATAACGAAAACAGGGAGGAAAACGTCCGCATGTAAAGAGAATCCGACATTTCATACGCACCAACCTAATACTTAATCCTTGATACCTAATCATCTTTCGGTGTTAAGTACTTAATGAATAGTTTTGTTACTTGATATTTCAATACAAAGGATTCAATGATCTGATTGTGGTAAGCAACGCCCCCCCCCCTCCTGCTGATATCACTACAGTGGAAGATCTCCCATCGGACCATTATCCAGTAGTCGTAATTTTCGGCAACATAAACAATGATAAAGATGAATTCATTAAAATCACTGTAAATTGGAAAAAATTTAGAACCGCAATCAACGATCAAATCCACATTAATAATATACACAATGGTAACAACCCCAGCGAGATTGTTAGAAACGTAATTTTTATTACTAACGTAATTCAAAGAGCTCTCGAGTCAAACAGTACTGCAATTAAAAGAAAAAGTAATACAATTATCCCTAAATATATTCTTGATCTAATCAAACAAAGAAATAGGCTCAGAAAACAATATCAAACCTATCGCATCCCTGATATCAAGCGCAAAATAAACTCCCTAAGAAATACAATTAAAAAAGAAATCGCTGCTCATAATAACGAAACCTGGAGTGATTACTTAACCAAACTTAATCTTGAAAACGAATCATTTTGGCGTGCAATCAGAAAAGCCAAAAAAGATAAACAGTCCTTCCCTGTTCTAAGAGATGGCTCCACTGTCGCAATATCAAATGCGAAAAAACCCGATCTTAGTGCTAATGGTCTCGTGGTCCAATTCAAATTAAACGACTTAGAAAGCTTAGCACATCAATCAAATATTGAAAAACAGGAGCTAAATTACCTAAATTCAAGCAAACAGAATAGTTGCTGGAATTCTGAACCAGTTAAAGCATCAGAACTAGAAAATGCTATTTTCAGCTTAAAACCGAACAAAAGCACAGGGAGAGATGCAATTTCAAACAAAATGCTAAGGCAACTTCCAATTGTTGCTGTTTGCTGCATTACGAACATCATAAACGACGTTAATAGAATAACTTATTTCCCTGATGCTTGGGAAAAGGCACTGGTTGTACCCATCAAAAAACCTGGGAAAAATCCACAAATGCCATCCAGCTATCGACCAATCTCACTGCTACCCTCGTTAGCGAAACCAGCAGAAAAATTTATTCTCCAAAAATTCCATCGTTCTGAAGAAACAAAGTCATAATTCCCCAACAATTTGGTTTTCGCAAAAAATTATTTACTTCTCACCAGCTCCTGAGAACAGCGGAAAAGATCGCAGTGTCGCTCAGCAACAGTCGACAGGGCTCTTTACATCGACATTGAAAAAGTTTTGACCACGTTTGGCACACGGGTCTGATCTACAAACTTATTCAATATAAATTTCTCACACAACTTATTTTTCTTATTAAAAAACTATATCCCGATCAAAGAACCTTCCAGGTCATACTCAGTAATCACCTCTATCCACAGTTAAAACTACAGAGGCTGGTGTTCCTCAAGGATCCCTCCTCAGCCCATTTTTAATCAACATTTACATTAATGACTTCCCACAGCACAACGAAACCTTGCTCTCACTATTTGCAGACGACACTGCTATCATGACCACACACAAAGACCTTGACACCATACATACATACCTTACTGCTCATGTTAAGAAAATTGAAAACTGGTTAGTCAGATGGAAAATCAAAATTAACACGGACAAAAGCACTGCGGTTCTTTTTCTCAAAAAAAAAAAAAAAAAAAAAAAGAATACCAAAACTAAAAATTTTTGGAAGCGAAATACAATGGTCCCCACAAACAAAATATCTTGGAGTAATCCTCCATAAAAGACTAACGTGGAGGCCACATATTAACGAGATAAAAACTAAAGCTAACAGAGCGCCACCAGAGCACTGCGAACAAGAGCACACACAGAACCTAGCGAAAAACTCAAGCGTATCTATGAGCAATAAAATTCTAATTTACAAAATGTACATCAGGCCCATAATAACGTACGCCTGCAAGATATGGGGTGGTACTTGTGTGACTTCCATAAATAACCTCGAAAGGCAACAAAATAAAATCCTTTGGGTTATTTCGAAAGCGGAATATTATTTCAGGAATGCCCAAATTAGAAAGGACTTAGGTATATTAACCCTTAGCCACTTTATAAAACACCTTGCATTTAAATTCTACAGCAAATTATATAGTATAGAAAAAACATGGCAGTACAAAATATCATTAACTATAACCCGTATGACCCTAAATTCTTTCGTAGGCAAAGAACAGTACTTCGTCTAAAACCAACGACAGTTAACTTCTAGCAATCATATCTTATGTTTATTAAATTGTTGCCACCTTTCTATTTTAACTCCATCAATTTAGTGTAAAGAAATTGTTAGTACACTCTTAGAATCTCCAACCCATTAATTGTTGGTAAACGAATGTTTGCTGGTAAGCAAACGCTACGACATTAATCAGTAACGACGATACTATCAGCGGATGGCACCACTTCTACCTACACCAAAACTTAAGCTAATTTTCCTGTTTATATTTAGTTAAATATTTTTATAATAATAATATTTAAATGTGCAAAATAAACAGATTAAATAACTTACGCATAACACTGTCATGCAAACCCAATTTTAGCCCAGGGAGTACTTCCATTGATCCTATGAAATGTATGTGATTTTTTTTTTAAATATTTTATTATGTATTTATGTTATTCTTATATTACACACACTCGATGTCATCAAGAATTGTTTAAATCTCTATGTATTTCTCTCTTGCATTGCAAGATCTTGTATAAATATTCTTGAATTTTTCACTCTCTCTCGGGAAGCTTAACGGAGTTAGGTAAGTATGCTCCTGAAGCTAAGTCTTCTCCATCTCTTAGGCAACTTCATTAGGTCCCACAATTTTTAACTAGTACAGAGGCAAATGGCTTCCTGCTAGAAACCTCACAGCAAAATTTAGACCAGATCCTAGACCATATTCAATATTTTCACATAAGGACAATGGTTAGCTCCATAAAATAAATTACAGGAGTTAGTCTAAAAGCAATTAACTGCAATATGACGAAGACCACGCCCACACTAACAGGTGAAAATAGGGAGTAAATGTTAAAAAAAAACTTGTGTTGTGTAATTTCGTAGTATGTTAAAAAATACTATAAAATTCGTATTTTTGAAATTAGAATATATATTCGATGAAAATGCAAACTTTTACTTTATTATTATGTATTAGTTGAAACCAATGCTATTACATTCAAGTTTTACATCCAAATCTGATCCCGCCCATTAAAGAAGGCGTCACAAGGGTAGAATTATACGCCTCTTTTCCCACGCCGGAAAATACGCAGTGAAATTTAAATTAAAAGAAAAGACTCTCAAATCTGAAAAAGCAGGTGAAATGTAAAATATGAATAAAGTGAAAGTAGATTGAAACAAATACAATTTAAAATTTCATGATAATAAGCAAATGATAAAACAAATATGAAATAAAAATTAAAATTGCTGATGGTGAAAGAAATTCAAAGAAAAAAATGTGTCTAAATTTTCTACCATTGGACATAAAGATTCCATAATAGAATAGAAATATCAAAAATAGATCTCTTTTCTGATCACAATTTGAAGAATAACACACAAAAAAATAATGAAGTTTACATTTCAATATTTAAAATCATGGAACAATACTAGGATTTCATAGAAAAATTTCAAAATTTTTTTAAAAATAAAATCTGCAATTAACAATTTAATTTTCTGTGAAGTCATTTGTCTTTGAAATCATAATATCAATAAAACAACTATAGGAATCAAAACTTTTTATAAGAATTCTACATTGTGTGCTAAAAATACACAAAATGCCATACATAGAAAATATAGAAAAAAACTTTGCTAATAATTTTTTGCGATTAAAATTGTACAATTATTCTTATCTGAAAAAATAACTTTAAATACATATTTTCGTGGATTATTCGGAAACTGTGAACAATAAGTTCATAACATTAAAAAATGCATAATATTCATAACTTTAGTCTTTCACAACATATTAAAACACAGAAAAATTTTGAAAAACATTCCATAGATTGCATAATTTGAAGACGATGCAATAAAAGTGATAAAAATATTCCAAAACAGAATTTAGAAAAAAGGAATAGCACAAATCGAAGGCTTCAAAGCTTAATATGAAATGTAATCTTCCTTGATTTGTACACACATTTCGCGATGAACTTAAACTCAAAAGAACGCTTTTAGCCATAGCTTGGGAAATTATTGTTTATTTTTATCGCATTGATGTCTTCAGAGCATTTAATACAAGGAGAAAAAGTTTAAATCAAACGCGATACCAAGACTGTCCTATAAGCCCTTTCTTGGATTACTATCACTAATCTTTGCTGGCCTTGGTATTCGTTAAAAGTTTTTACTTTCACAATTTTATCTATGAAATTTTCTCAACTTCAATGAAAATTGTCGGCCGTATGAAATGTAGATCACTAAGTAACATTTTTATTATTGACGTAGAAGTGGAATTAATTTAATTGATCACATGTGCCAATCAAGGGCGGAGTGGTTAGCGACCTTAACTTCGAAACAGTAGGTCCCGGATTCGAGTACTAGTTCGGGGTTGGATATTACATTCTTTCTCTCTCTGTTTTTTTATCTTACACTTTATGGGTATTGAAGGCACACCCCCTAGGTACGCCGCTGTATAAGTTGCCAACTCTGTGCCCTTTGTAGTTCTGAATAGATTAAGCCTAAGATCAGAAGAAAAATCTTATTGCGTGCCCGTTATTTTTATAAATGCAGCTCTTAGTATTTTAGCAGAGAATATAAAGAACTAACAAAGCTGTGTGCAAAAATTTGTTACTACTAATTTGACAGTAATTGAAGACATCAAAGGTAATCAATCCATTTCAAAATGTAAATATGAGCTTTTCAAATCTTATACAATCTTTACTACTCTTATATTAGAGGCCTTCAAAGTTATTTAAGATTACTAATAAATCAAAATTGTCTTTGAACAATAGAACAAAATGGGAAAATAATATAAAATGTTTATCAAGACACAAATGAAGATATTGAATAGCAAATATTAGAAGCAATATGTGAAATGTTTGCAAGAATAATTACCAATTGATTCATTACCAACAAAAGGTTATTTTATAACAGTGTTTCTCAAACTTATTTCTTCTACCGCCCCCTTTGAAAATCAATTATTTTTCATCGCCCCCCCCCATATTTTATACACATCTAAAACTTAAAAACCACAATTTTATTATTTTAATTAATTTAATTACATGTTATATTAATCGGTTCTGGTGTTTAAACTTACATTCTAAACTAGAAATTTTTACCAGTGAGAGCAATTAAAACGCAACTTTATAATATTAATAATATATTTTAATCAAATTAAAAGAAACAATACATATATTGGTAATAAATTTTAGTTTTTAAACTAATCTAATGGGATGGATGAATTTGATGATTTTTAACAAGTTTGTTGATATCAGGTTTGATTTTACTCAAAAAGAGTCGTAAGTCACCGCGTTTGGTAACTTGCAAATGATTTCTCTTTTTAGTAAACAGCGTTGTCACAGCGCTAAATCTACGTTCACACAAATATGACGATGGAAATGATATCAAAAATTGTTGGACGATCGACCACAATCCAGGGTACAACTGCGGAATTGACTTTTGTAGCAAAAATTGTTGGTAGCCATTTTTAAATTTGATTTTTATTTCCTCGTTCGTTGTCAGTTCTATAAGTTCTTCTTCCAGCTGGGGTGATATTGCTATGTTGACATTTCAAAAAGGATCTAACACCAAGTCCGATATTTCCAATTTCAAAATGTCCTGGAATCTTTCAATGAAATAACTGTGAAGATTTTCCAAATGTTGGCATTAGACGAGCAAGTTGTCGTTGTTGCAGGATACTGATAAATTGGGAAAATTATGGAACTCACGTCTGCCGATATTCTTCGTGTGTAAGAGCAGCTTGGCTCCGAAAGCAGCGACGATATTTTTTGTTTTTATTAAGTTCAAGTCATCGCCTTGAAGTTGGAGATTCATATCATTAAACGATGTATAAAGGTCTGTCAGGTATGCGATATCATTCTTTGATGTGATGAGGTTTTCGCACAATGCTGTGTCTTTGTTTTCCAAGAACTCTATCACAGAATTAAACAGATTGTAAAAACGAGCCAGACAATTTCCTTTTGATAGCCAACGCACTTCTGTGTGAAAAATCAATCTGTTGAAATCAACATCATTAGCAACACAAAGCTGATTAAATAATCTGTCACTTAAAGAGTTGTTTCGGATTTTATTGACTGCTCTGATGACATGTTGCAATGATTGAAACAGTCGTTCACTTAAATTTCTAGCAACTAAATGATGTTGATGTATAACGCAATGTACAGCAATCACATCAGGAATTTTGTTTTTTAAGTACGACATGAGGCCTTTTTGACACCCTGTCATAGCTGGAGCACCATCTGTAGCAGCTGATATAATATTCTTCAAGGGAATTCTTTTTTCATCACAAAATTTTTCCAGTGTTTTAAATATGGTTTCTCCTTTTGTGTCCGTCTCAAGATTTCTAGCAAAATAAAAGTTTTTGACATATTTTTTCATCTTTAATGAACCTCACGTAAGACAACAACAATGCTTCATTAGTTGGTAAAGTGGACTCATCCAACTGAATTGAAAATTGACTAGTCTTCAGTTGATTGTACAATGATTCTTCAATGTTTTCAGCCATTTCATCAATTCGTCTTTGCTCAGAATTATTGCTCAAAGGAATTTTTCGAATTATATCTGCCGCCGGTTTATGGAGCACAGTAGTTATAACTTCTTTTATCGCCGGCAAAATTAACGTTTCTCCGATGGTGTGTGGTTTACCTGTTTGAGGAATTAACAGAGAGATATTGTATGAAGCTCGAAGTCCGTCATCGTCTTGCTTAGCTGCCATCGAAAAAAGTTTCGATACATTTGGCTGAGCATTATGCTTCTTTTCCAGATTTGAAAATAGGCTACATTTTTGTCCTTCTTATCTGGATGGATTTTATTTAAATGATCTTGAAGTCTTGAAGGCTTCATCGCTTCGTTTGAAAATGTTTTTGAACAAAGAAGGCACAAAGGCAAAGATGAGTTTGTCGAATTTTCTATGAATCCATATTTAATATTTTCTGCATTGTATTGCCGTTTCTTCTTTTTTGCTTGCGACATGGCTTTTCTTTTCAAAAATATGTAAATAAAGTGTTGAACTTAAATACTCGTTTAAAGATAGCGCGCGAAGCCACTAATGAAAATATAAGAAAAATTACGAGCTTTTATATAGGATTTAAATACAGCAAGCACCGACAGAAATAAGACAAAGACGCACAAAGTCGTTTATCTCTTTCGACGCTCAATCAAACTGAGCAAGTTTGAACAAGTATCGATGAACCAGCCGATTGCTACCACGTAGAGTCCGTTTTCGTATTGCAAAACCACCACTTGTCGACGATTCTATTCTGAAAAGGGGCGGTACGCTGAGATGGACTTTTTCCTCAGACCAGTTTTTCAGAAGAACGGAAGCACGCATGTTAAGTAAACATTTCTCTTTTGTCTCAACCCTATTTTGATGAACTCGAAGCAGACCTTACGCAAGCGTAAAAGCGCTGAGGGTTTCTCCAAACGAAAACGGACACAGTACCGTGACCTTCGAGACTATTTATTCTCGAAGGTCACGACACTACGTCTACGGAGCACAACATCATAAGTGCACCGGCTCCCGCAGTTAGTCTTTTCTCCCGGAATGTTTACCACATTTGGCGATTCATGCATTTACGCAGCTGTATGCTTTTCGTCATTTTACAATGTAAGCGCATACGGCATGCGGGCTATCTATGTTAAGTATTTTAAGTTTTTATACCATCATACAGGGTTGAAATATAAACTGAGTATTCGCTATTGTGCAGTAGGTAGGTTTTAATTCTAGTGAAATTTATATATAAAATATAAAGTAAATCAAATTACAAATCTACCATCGCCCCCTAACCCACGTCAACGACCCCCATTTTTTTCTGGGCCCCTTAACGCCCCCCTCTAGGTCTCAAACGCCCACAAGGGGGCGTTACCGCCCACTTTGGGAAAGATTGTTTTATAAGAATGTGGCAAGAACATTTTGAGGTAAAAAAACCTTACCAAAAATTATGAACATTTTGAATCTTATTCAGTGGATTTCCCATTTGGTTGCTCACCAAACAAAAGCAGTTATAAGTAGAATAGAAATTCAGATTTGAATTAATACAAATAAATGTGTTTAATTGGAATATTTAAATTCAATACACATATTTTATACTTTTATTCATATGTTTTCCATAAATATAATTTCTGTAAAAAATTTTTTAATACTTTTCTTCCATACTTTTCAAGTCCGCAATTAATTGCGGCTCGCGGAAAATTTCAAAATTTGAAAAATGACTTGAATTATCAAGGAGTTTTATTACCTCTGCTCTGGCGAAGAAAAAAATTTTCGAATTACTTTCAGGATAACCTAAATGCACACAACAGGCATGACAACCTTGCATTCTTAACGCTAAAATTTTGCGCCGTTTGTAGTTGTGTTGTGCTAGCTAAGCTTGCATTAGGAGGTGCGCTGCTTCACTTTTCCAACTGAACCATATTTTGATGTGGAGTCCGAATTCCTCAGTATACACATGCCATGGGTACCTGTTTATAGGGTAGGCACAACCATTCACCACCCATTCATACATGGAAAGGACAAAGACAGGATAGATAGAGAGAAAAAAGTACATCCAAGCCCGAACGAGGATTGGAATCCAGGATCTCCGTATCCGCAGTCAGACACTCTGATCACGAGACAAGTGGGCGGCTCCGTTTGCAGTAATTCCCTGGTATAAAAATTATCATTGCGTAAAAATTATTCTTTTATGTCTCTTCTGAAGAAGTAAGAATCTGTCAAACATTCTATATAGAATGTTTATAGAATAATAATGACTCTTGTAGTGGCTCTGTGTTGTATTAGATAAATTTGAAAACATTTGAGCGAAATAACATGACTTCGAAAGTTGAGCGGGAAATGAAAATCCATCTATACACTGCTTAATCTATGTGTATCTAAAATAAAAACAAATACTTAATTGTAATGTGGTCCCCTTTGATAGCTACCAGTTAAGATCATTATCTTATTTTTGCATGTGGTACAGTTCTTAGAGGCATTCCTTTTTTATTGAAGCAACGAAAACTAAAAATAAAGATAACACCACTATACGCATCACTAAAGGAGTTGTAGTAGAAAATAAAACATATGCACTGGCTGCCAGGAATAATACTATACAAGAGGCAAAGAATATACTTGACCAACTAAAACTCATTGTGAACTATATTCAAAAATCTGGAGTAATGCAAGCCGTTAACCAGCAACAAATTATTAGTCAAAACCCACAACCTAACAATGAGTAATAATTCCATCTCTCTAGAACTACTACAAATTGGAAACTGGAATGCCAACAACCTTGCTAACAAATTTGAAGAGTTTAAAAATTTTATTACTAGTAAAGACTTGGACATCTGTGCTGTCACAGAGACTCATTCTAACGGCAGTCGAAACTACAACATATAGTAACTACAAAGCTTACGTTACTAATAGATTACACTATAGGGGAGGTGGGGTAATTCTTTATGTTAAAAGAGCTATTCCATCAACCCTATACAGCAATAAAAATGATGAAGGCTACGAGGAAGTCTCAGTGATCACCGAACTCAATGCAGGCATGAATATTAAATTCTCGGCAGTCTACAACCCACCACATAGAAAATTTACACAAAAGGATATTGAACACCTATTTTCTGGAAACTTCAAAACCATCTCTTTAGGAGATTACAACTGCAAAAACAGACACTGGGGTTGCAGAGCAACCAACAATAATGGCAAACAACTGAGCGATATAATCAACAATAACCAACTTAAAGTCTTCTCCCCTATGGAACAAACCTATTACCCAACTTTTCAAGCACAAATCCCAGACATCCTGGACATCATCTTAACCAACACCAAATTTTCACATTGCTTCTGATGTGTGCAATGATCTGAGCTCAGATAATCTCCCGACAATATCTACAATCAACATTAGCAAAAGTATTACTCCCACCACCACCAAAAGAACGAACTGGAACCTTTTTCATAATATTTTACTCACAAGAAACTGGACTGCCCCTGCCATTAATAATACCATAGATATTGACATCTCTATTCAATCTCTCAACTATAGAATTATCCACAGCTCTTTAAAGATGCCACTGAGGAGGTTAAATACATCCATAATTACCACAAAATTCCTCAAGAAACCAGAGAATTAATTAAAACCAGAAATCGCATTCGGAAAAAATACAGGAAAACGCTCAATCCTATATATAAAACGGCAATTAACAATCTCAATCGACTAATTAAAGATAAATGCTCTACTCATAAGAATCAACAATGGGAAGCTATGCTTAAATCCCTCAATACCGAAGATAACTCCGTCTGGAAAATAGCCAGAAACATGAAGCACAGGACTCAAACCTGTAAACCTCTGATAGGTGAAAGGGGATTAGTCTATACAGATCTTGAAAAAGCAGAGGCCTTTGCGGACAGTATGGAAGACCAGTTCAAATTAAACAACACCGAAACCGATAAAAATTTTGAAAACATTATCAATAATACTTACAGGGAAATAAATAGAACTAACTTAGATGACTCGGGACTCGAACCCACCACCCCTGAAGAACTTTGTGCAATTATTAAACGCTTGAATATCAAAAAATCACCTGGTAAGGACTGCATTACAAATAAAATGATTAAATCATTTCCGAACAACATTATCAATCAACTTTCGCTTATTTTCAACTCCTGTCTTCATCTCAGCTACTTCCCGCACACATGGAAAGAAGCCATTATTATCATGATCCCCAAACCTCTTAAAGATCTTACTATTCCAAACAATTATCGTCCTATCAGTCTCCTCTCTTCACTGGGAAAACTTTTTGAAAAAATTATATATAATCGTCTCCAAATTTACATGAACAAGCTTCCAAATGAGCAGTATGGTTTCCGTAGGGAACTTAGTACCACAAAGCAACTCCTTAGGATCATTGAATTCATCAGCAGAGGGTTAAAGAATAAAGAAAATTCTGCTTTTGTGATGCTTGATGTTGCAAAAGCATTTGATAGACTATGGCATGAAGGTCTCATTTATAAGATTAAAAACCTTAACTTCAATGCACACATGATACTTCTCATAAAAAATTACCTACTAAACAGATCATTCTTCATTAGAAACAATAAATGTCTATCATCTCAGAGAAACATCAAGGCTGGAGTTCCTCAGGGCAGCATTTTAGGACCGATTCTCTACCTATTTTACACTGTTGATTTCCCTGTTAATAGAATGGACAACAATAGTATCACTGCATATTACGCTGACGATACTGGCATAATAGTTAAATCCACATCCATAGAACTTGCTATCTGTAAGCTTCAAAAGAAATTAAATACAGTAGAAGAATGGTGCTCCAAATGGAAAGTCCAAATAAATACTAGCAAATCTAACCTTATCATCATTAAAAGACCAAATACTAGAAGTAATAGAACATCTGATCTGTTAATGTACAATGAAAAAATTCCCATAGTCAACAATGCAAACTATCTGGGCCTTACTATTAACCAACACCTCAAATGGAAACCTCATGTCATAAATATCATCAATAAAGCCAAAGGAATGTTAATCAAACTTAGACCCATCATGGGCGACTATAGCAAAACGAATGTAAAAATGAAAAAACTTCTATATACAACTATGATACTCCCCATCCTCACCTACGCCTCTCCTGCCTGGTGTGCAATAGATAAATCAACGATGCTCTTACTCAATAGATTTCAAAACAAAACTCTGCGAAATATTCTTGGAGCCTCTAGATACCTAAAGAACTCAGCCATTAGAAGAGACTTAAAATTGGATACTTTCGAACAATACTTTGCAAAGAGAAATATAAACTTTTTCAACAAAGCCGAGAATTGCTCAGAAGCAAATTTTAATGAATTATTCAATTGCATTAACTCATCTGATGATATTAAACTACGACCCATCGCAGCGCATTACCTTAGTGACGCCACAATGTCTAGCCTGTCTACAGTAATTCCATAATTCAGTACTTTTGTATATATTTTAATCTAGATTCTGTTCTTTCTTTGTACATATTTATTGCATTTACTTTTATTCAGTGTTTACTTATATATTCGGAATTTATTCTTTCTAATTTCAATTATTTGGATTAGCTTTAGCTACTTTTTTGTTCTTCATTGTATCTGTTAAACTAGATTGAGATTTTCTCATTTGCCCCTGTAATGTTGTTTTTATATAAAAATAATTTTCAGAACTCGCACTCTCTTTTCGACTGCCGGCTTAACTGATGCCGACCAATCAGAGACCGTCTGCCTTCCCCAAACCCCTTCCTCCTCTTCTTCTACTATCATGACTCCTCCCACTCGCCACTTTTCCTCTCATTCCATGACAACCCATCTCAGATGAAAGAGTAAAAGCAGCTTCGCTGCTAAAGGCTCTGGTTTTACTATGTGATTCTTGATTCTTGGCATTCCTTTATTCAGCACACTTTTAGCTATTTAAAAGTAATTTAATTTCATGTTCCTGAGTGTCAATTTGAGAAAAATAAATAGAAAGCTTCTCAAAGTCTCTAAAATATTCGTTTAACAGCGAGTGAATCATTTAGAAATCATGTCTAATTCACAGAATATATTTATGCTTGTTTAACTCTTTAAAAACAGAGAGCTGAAAAAAGTAGGCGGGGTTTATATTTTGTCTCAATGATCGACAATTTGAACACGGGCGACAGAATATTGGTTTAATGTCAAATAATATGTGAAATCTTGAAAATTTAATTGCTTAATGTTTTTTTGAGACATATAGTGAAAGCACAGAACACGTAAATACATCTTGATTTGGCAATTATAATACTGAATTGTTTTGCTTGAAATTTGGTGATAGGTGTTACAAATATTTGTGGTATTTTAAATTTATTCTCTTGACACTATTAAATTTCCTTACTTTTAGTATCTACCAGTCATGTATAAAATTATATGATTTTTAAATAAATTTTAAGAAATAATACTCGCAAACTTGTGGTCCTTTTCTTCTTAAAACGGCTAACGGCTTCTCGCTGTAAGCTTTATTTTCAATCCATCTTGTAAACCAGAGGTAAATGTTCTTTTGCTTAAGGGTTTGGTTGTTAGTGGACTACTGCACTCATCAGACTTTTGTACTTGTTACAAGTAACTTTGTTAATGAAGTTGCATAACCCTTTAGTGGAGTCAAGTTAAGTGGTTTGCCGCTGCCCTAATCAACTTCAACATAAGTACTAATACCTGGGTTGGTCTTGGAATGTCCTCCAAATCTCGAGGAAAAAAATTAGCGTATAATAATAATGTTTAAAAGTAATTAAATAGGCAAATAATCAATCTGATACATATTACAAGCATATTTTTAATAAACGGAT